>JAJAQA010000019.1:34521278-34698778 GCA_021464565.1 Rutilus rutilus
CTGAATAGAGCACAAAGTCACCTTTATTTATATAGCGTTTTTTACAACACAGATTGTTTCAAAGCATCTTACATTGATAACAGGAAAATAATGCAACCAAGTTTGTTTCAGCGTGTTTGTTTAAGTGTCTCCAAATAAGCAAGGCAGTGGCAAGGAACCAAAACTCCATCAGTGACAGAATGGAGAAAAGAAACCTTGACAGAACCCAGGCTCAGTCGCTCAGTTCTCCTCTGGCCGCTCAGCTGTGAGATTTAGACCCGCAGAAAAGACAGCAGAAAAGAGAGCAAAATTTAAGTGTTTGAAATACACAAAGAAAAATAAAGGTTTTCAAAGATTTACATGCACTGCAAATAATTTTGTAATCAACTTCTTTATTTTTAAACCTTAAGAAGACTTTTTTGCAATCTTTACATTTTTTTAATAACTTAATAGACCGCTCGTTGTCAGAAGTGCAACAAGATTTTTGCATGTAAGGGCGGAAACACAAGCAATCTGTCAAAGCATCTTTCAAAGGTGCATTATGTGCAGACAGAGAAATGCAAAGTTTTCAGTTGCCTAGCTAGCTCGTGTCTGGTTGCCCCATATACATTCAGGTGTATGCTAGCAGCCTTCACAAATAAAATTGCGATAAAATCATCGCAAAATCGAGATCTCTCGCGTCATCGAAACAATGTCAACAATCTCCGACATTGATCCAACATCTTTTTGCTCATTAAAATCACGTTGAATCAATGTTGTTCATGCCATTTAAAATAAATATACAATCTCCCTAATTGGTTTGCTTACCTTACGTTGTAATTATGTTGATTTCATTTGGGAGAAATGACATTATGCATTCAACATATTTTCTACTTGTTTTTAAAATCCCAAATAAAGAAAACTCAGTATGTAAACATTTATTAGGCTAAATGCACCGCACTTTAAGTTAGTTTACAAAAAGCCTAATTAGAGTATTTTTTTTTTCTGCAGTATATAAATCTTAAACACTAAAAAATGTCTTTATACTGGTGCATTAACATATGTATAATATTCAGAACTGGTGCATTAACAAATAAATGTGTAATATTTAGAAATTATACCCAAAAATTAATTTGTAATGATGAAATGCTGACACAGAATTACCTTAATCATGTGAACATGGGTTCATGATCAAATGTAAACATTGGCCACATTTTGCAACTTTTTATTATAATTTTTTTTTTTAAAGCTGCAGCTACTATGAACCAACCCACTCCTCCTAATACCTTTGGCCCAAGACAAGCCCAAAGCCCCTTCACCCTTGCAGCCAGTGGGAGGATGCCTGAGGAGAGGGTGAACGACTGACACTTAGCCTAAGTTCATAGTGAAAGGCCTACACCCCTTTGCAACAGTGGAGTCCAACTGTTTTAGGTCTGTCAGTATACACAGTATATACATTTTTAGGATATAGATGTATTATAAAAAGGGTTGTATTTTAGCCCCATCATGTAACAATACAATAATCAACAACACACCAATTTAATAATGATAACATAACAAATGAAAACAATAATTGTGTTTACTGTAGGGAAATGTGCAGGGCACTCAACCCTAAATATACCCCACCTTCCAGAAGTTATCTCAGCGACACATTCATTCCTTCCTGGTATGGTGTTGAAAAGGCCAATGTGATCAGTGAGCTGAAGGATGTGCCAAAGCTGGCCATCACATCAGATGGGTGGACCAGCCTCCGGCAGGATCTCACAGTTACAGTGCACAACACAAGCCAGGGCAGTGTAAAACAGAAGGTCCTCCACACCAGGGCAGTGTACAACAGAAGGTCCTCCACACCAGGGCAGTGTACAAATCACAAACTGGCGAAGTAGTGGCCGAGGAGATCTCAGACATCCTGGAAGAGTTTGAGATAGATCTAAGCAAGATTGTAGCTGTGAATGTTGATAATGCTGGCATTATGGATATTGCTATTGTCACCGCCCTGGGGCGCCGGAATGGACCGGCCCACACCCCAGACGGACCTGCACCCCACCACGAGGAGCCGACACCACAGGTACACCAATGAACGGACAAAGAGACCAGAGAATAGATTTAAAAAGGGATATTTTTATTAAGTTAAAAAGTTCAAAGGTAGGCTGAGCAGGTGGTTTCGTTGTGCAGGCCTGGACGGATTCAGAGGCCGCTGGACTCCGTACCACTCAATTGGTCACACAAGGGGGCCACTCTTCAGTGCGACTGCTTCTCGGTGGAATTCAGACAGAGAGAATGGGACTCGGTCACTCATCCGCGTGTTTGCAGCGGAACTACTTCTCTGTGGGGCTCAGGCAGAGAGAATGGAACTCGGTCGCTCATCAGCGTGTTTGCAGCGGAACTGCTTCTTTGTGGGGCTCAGGCAGAGGGAATTAAAGGTAAGGTTGCTCACCAACGTAACTGCAGCGTAACTGCTTCTCTGTGGGACTCAGGCAGAGAGAATGGGATTCAGTCGCTCATCAGCGTACTTGCAGCAGAACTGCTTCTCTATGGGGCTCAGGCAGAGAGAATGGAACTCAGTCGCTCACCAGCGTAACTGCAGCGTAACTGCTTCTCTGTGGGGCTCAGGCAGAGAGAATTAAAGGTAAAGTATAATGTTTATTAAGCTCCAAAAGGCGGTAATACTTTCTTGCAGTGACAGTATACCAATGGTAAGTATGATAATGATAGAATTCAATCAACCTGTGGTACGTCTCTACCCAAGCGTTCCTTCAATAATGCATTACAATAGTAAGCAGATTTAAATAGAGCTGCATCTCTTCTTTATCAAGACGGTGTTCACTGATGGATCATAGCAATAAACAGGTTTGGTAGCACTGTGATACTTCTCTTTTCAGACGTTGTTAGAGGATGAATTAGGCCAGACCACCGCAACCTAGGCATTACACTCCCACTCTCGTGTACACTGCAATCCACACAGGCAAACACACGTGAATACACACTTTAAGAGATCATGAATCACTTCACTCACAAATCGGGCTTCAGCGCGGCGTCCCATCCATCTTCATCTTAGCATCTCGTCATAAAACCAATCCTAGAACACTTCCTCTGCAGCAATACTTCAGATAATCACTAGTTCCACAATACAACAGCTCTCATGATCATACGCATTCTTCATATACTTCGCTTCAGCCCCAAATTGTCACTTAACTCTCCATTTGCTCAACTGGTCTCTCTCTCTTCTTCCATTCACCTCGTGCTGCTGCCGACCCAAGTTTACTGTGCCCCGCTGTACTCCCCTTGTCCGCCGATGACTCCAACCAGCACGAGCGCACCGTCTGATCCCCAAACTCACACAAACAATGACCATTTAACTGTGTTGGCGTGGCGCGCGCGCCCCAATCAGCGATCCACGCACTTACACTGTGCACCTGATACGCATTTACCAGGAACCGGAGTGATGTTGCCGGAACCGGAGAGGTCTTGGGTCCCACCCTGGAAGTGTTCCCCGGGAGACTAAGGCCCAAAATAATAGTTCTGCCACCTCAAATTGTCACCCGTGACACTATCAAGAAGCTACAGATCCTAAAAATAGGATGTTTTGCACATATTGAATCTGGCTGCACAGAAAATGTACAAAATTGCATCCATTTATAAATGGGCAGCCCGAATCAGAGCAGTGGTCGTGTGGTTCAAGAGATCCTCCATGTCCAAAACAGTGTTGACAGAAAAGCAGCAGCTCCTTGGTAAGTCAGTTGAATCTATTATTATAAGTGATATTTTGAGATTCACACATCTAACAATATAATTCAATATTCAAGTGTGTGGTAATCAAATGTGTGTTGTTTGTTGTTGTTGTTGTTGTTGTTGTTGCAGGCCTTCCACAACACTCACTCATCCTGGATATCAAGACCAGGTGGAACTCTCTATATCTAATGATAGAGAGATTTATGGAGCAATATCCAGCGATCCAAGCAGCAGCCTTGGACCTACGACTGCAAAAAGCATTGTCCAAGGACAACCTGGACCGTCTGAAAGATGAGGACTTCCATAAGGCTGAGGAGTTTGTCCAGCTCATGAGAATCCTTTATACATCCACATTGTGTGTGTCATGTGAAAAGAATGCCACCTGTGGACAGATCTTACCTATCCTTCAAAAACTGGAAGAACATTTTACTGTGAAGGATGAGGATGCCATGTTTGTGGCATCAATCAAAGAGAAGGAGTGGGAGAACCTCTCCCAGTGATATCAGAAGGATGACAATCAAGCCTTCCTGCATGAGGCCACAGCAATGGACCCCAGATTCAAAGGGAGGTCAGTCGGTGATGCAACTTGGGACAGACTGAGGAAGAAATCTGCTGACACTGTGACAGGAGGACCAACAACAGGACTGGAACAGACAGACACAGAATACCAGGAAAAGGAGGAGTCATCTGAAGGAGAAGGTGAGGAAATGGAGGAGACAATTCCTCCATTGCACAAAACAAGGAATGCCTTGGAGGAGCTGTTCTCAGAGGAGGACAGGAAATTGAGGTTGACCATCCGACAGGATACCTCGGCCCTCACCCTTAGCGAACGTGTTGACCTAGAGGCTGAGCTCTACAAAAGCCTTCCTCCCGTTCCTATGGCTGAAGATCCTGTGCTGTGGTGGTGGGAGAAGAGAGCTGTTCTTCCTCCTCCTCTCTCTCCTACATCACCTCCGTGTCCTCTTCCTCCTCCTCTCTCTCCTACTTCTTCACCTCCGTGTCCTCTTCCTCCTCCTCTCTCTCCTACTTCTTCACCTCCGTGTCTTCTTCTTCCTCCTCTTCCTCCTCCTCTCTCTCCTACTTCTTCACCTCCGTGTCCTCTTCCTCCTCCTCTCTCTCCTACTTCTCTCTCCTACTTCTTCACCTCCGTGTCCTCTTCCTCCTCCTCTCTCTCCTACTTCTTCACCTCCGTGTCTTCTTCTTCCTCCTCTTCCTCCTCCTCTCTCACCTACTTCTTCACCTCCGCGTCCTCTTCCTCCTCCTCTCTCTCCTACTTCTTCACCTCCGTGTCTTCTTCTTCCTCCTCCTCTCTCTCCTACTTCTTCACCTCCGCGTCCTCTTCCTCCTCCTCTCTCTCCTACTTCTTCCTCCTCCTCTCTCTCCTACTTCACCTCCGTGTCCTCCTCTTCCTCCTCCTCTCCTACTTCTTCACCTCCGCGTCCTCTTCCTCCTCCTCTCTCTCCTACTTCTTCACCTCTGCGTCCTCTTCCTCCTCCTCTCCTACTTCTTCACCTCCGCATCCTCTTCCTCCTCCTCTCTCTCCTACTTCTTCACCTCCGCATCCTCTTCCTCCTCCTCTCTCTCCTACTTCTTCACCTCCGCGTCCTCTTCCTCCTCCTCTTCCTCCTCCTCTCCTACTTCTTTACCTCCTCGTCCTCTTCCTCCTCCTCTCTCTCCTACTTCTTCACCTCCTCCTCTTCTTCCTCCTCCTCTTCCTCCTCCTCCTCTCCTACTTCTTCACCTCCGCGTCCTCTTCCTCCTCCTCTCTCTCCTACTTCTTCACCTCCGAGTCTTCTTCCTCCTCCTCTTCCTCCTCCTCCTCTCCTACTTCTTCACCTCCACGTCCTCTTCCTCGGCCTCCTCTAATTCTCTCTCTTCCTGCTCTCTCCATTGTACTCCACACGGACAGCTTACCTGTGGCTTATTTATAGTGCTTAGGCTGATTGCAAAGTGAACTAATTATCTAAAACAGTTTTCACATGTGACAGTGTGCCAGACAGTTGGCAAAATAGTGTAAATTATAGCCATACATGTGTATAGTTTTGCTAGGAGTGTGTTGATCATTTGGAAATTGAGTGTAAAGCAGTGAGTTGTGTTTACAGTTCTGCAAAAACAGTGCTGTGCAGTGGATTGTACCTACAGTTTTGCAAAGTGTGTTACAAAATTGCAAACTGAGTGTAAAGCAGTGTTTGTGCTTTTAGTTTTGCAAACTCAGTGAGTGGTTTTGCTATAAGTATTAATAGTTTTAGAAATTGTGCTATAAGAATCACGGTTAGGGTTTGAGCATTCAGAAAAAACTGTAAATCTTCCTGTTACGACTCCGAGTGTGAAACCGCTTCAGATTCAGTGTGTGGAGGGAACAGATCATTCAAACTGATTCGCGAACCGATTTAGACAGTTCTGCTAACTTGTTTGATTAAGTCTTTGAAGAGAGACAAAGAACTTATATTGACAAGAAGTGTCTCAAACTGGCGACCCGTGTGAGCGTCAAGTCTGAGGAGGCGGGGCGGAAGAAACCACGATCTCTGATATTTTGAATTGGACTGCAGTACCTATTTCCACCACTAGCTGTCCTTCTTACATTATGTTCTTCCTGCTCAGCTACTGTTCGGACGCTCTTGCTTACTGCTCCGCGCTTTGCTCTATCGCTTTTACATTTTATCTCCTATATTTTTATATTTTATTTCCTTTTATCACCTAATTTTAACTTCAGCAAATCAGCACAGTGCTCAGACGACAAAGTTTGGATTACTACAGAAAAGCAGAATTCTTTTACCCGACCAGCTTACATTCCAGGGAAAGGAAAACACAAGGATAAGAGAGAAAATGCCTCTTCTGGTTCAAGAATCTACTTGCTGCACTAACTGCCACAGACTTTTACAAAGGATTGCAGTTCTTGAAACAAAGTTACTTACGGGACCACCAAACCAGACGGAGCACACAACAGAGCTTCGTCATGGACACCCTCAGCATACAGCCGGTGAGTCCCATGAAACTAGAACTCCTCGACAGGTAGAGAAACAAGCCGATCGACTTACAAATCGATGGCACAAACAGGGAGTGAGACCCAAAGGCACTCGAGACATCAGATTGTCACGAGCCTCACATATTACCGCAATAGCATCCTCTACCCCAAATACAGCTCTGACAAGGATTGCAAACACTGGTCCCCTACCACCGCCTATACATCTTGAGAACAGATTTGAAGTACTAATGAATGTAAATGAGGAATCCCCAAATGTGATCGAACAAAGACTGAATGGGCCAGTAGCTAACACTGATGCTAACTGGCGCTCAAGGTCGAGCAGACAGCGGCACTCAGCTCAGAGCGCAGCCGAGCCCAGGACTCTGATAGTGGGGGACTCCATAATCAGAAACATTAGCAACAGGGATACAACTACGTGCTGCCTTCCACAAGCAACAACTTCTGATATAAACAGGGAACTTCAGAACATTCTGATGAAACATAAGACTGCTAATCGACTCATCATACATGTGGGGAAGAATGATATTCATAAAGAGCAGTCAGAACTCCTTAAGAAGGTTTTCAATTAACTTTTTGAAACATTTAAAAGACTGAAAGTTCAAACGTTCATCAGTGGACCACTACCAGCAAGAGGAACAAACAGGTTTTCACGGTTGCTTGGGCTTAATACATGGCTGCAAAAAACCTGCAATGTAAAAGGAGTAAACTTCAATCTTTTCTGGAGTCAACGACAACTGTTTCATCGAGATGGCCATCACCCAAACAAACTTGGTTCAAGAGTGTTAAAGGACAATATCTACTTCTCCCTCAATCATCCTTCTGCAGTGTGTGTCAATCTGAACGACACACACACACCTGGAAACAGTAAGAATGACCACAGGACTTCACTTCAGCAGCAAAATGGACATGCGGTTGATATATCACACAAGGACAATGATAACACCACTCCGCCACAACAACCTCTGCTCACGGACTCAATCTCAGCTGAGCCCTACCCACAGAGCTCACCACAGACAGACATTAGAAATGCTCCAAGATTCAGCACCCAAGGACGACTTCCTGGAAAACAGCCAGGGAAGCCAGGACAGCATATCACAGCCTCCGATAACACCAGAGCAACAGCCTCTTTCACTAGACACGTTATCCCTCTCTCCAGCATCTCCACTTCTGTGCTTCTCACAGAAAATGGAAGAACTGGTGCATGCTGGAACCAAACTATCCCACTCTTTTGCTGCAAGCCCCCAGATACCAACCAAAAAACGATGGGCACCGCTACCACCGAAGCCTGCGGGCCCAGCTCGCCCTCGCCCTCCTGTGAGAGCTCTTCGGCCTCTGCCACAACGCCAGGGCCCACACCCTCCTCCATCTGCTCGAGGTGAACCAAAAACAACTGATACCAGCTCTCAGTGATATGTGTCGGGTCCCCGCTCTGATAACAGTAACTTTCTCAAATGTTTACAGAACAAGCGGGAACCCAGTGTGCCTGTATCTTTCTCTATTGCTGCTCTATTACAAGATAGAAAGCTTAAGGCCTTCAATAGCCGTTCAGCAAACCCAACTAATCTGGTGCCTATTACATGTCAAACTAAGATTGCTGTGACAAAAAGTGAGACTGTCAAGTTAGCTCTTTTAAACATTCGTTCACTTAAAAATAAATCACTTCTAGTCAACGACTTAATAACCACAAACAACCTAGATTTTATGCTTCTAAATGAAACCTGGCTAGAAGACAGCTGCAGTGCAACAATCCTCAATGAAGCAGCCCCTCCTAACTTTACTTTTATGAGTGTCTGCAGAGCTGTTAAGAGAGGTGGGGGTCTAGCTGCTCTTTTTAAAGACATCTATCAATGTAAGCAAATATCATTTGGGAATTACCCGTCTTTCGAATATCTGGGTATTGTGTTAAAAGGTGCTCCACGCATTTTACTTATTATTTACAGGCCTCCAAAATACTCTCCAGCCTTTGCTGAGGACTTTACAGAACTGTTATCAGCAATTACCTCAGAGTTTGACTGTTTTGCCATTGCTGGAGATTTTAACATCCATATAGATAATGCAGAAAACAATATGGCAAAAGAAATCAAAAGTGTTTTAAAAACTTTTGATCTGACTCAGCATGTACATCGACCCACACACAATCGCGGACACACTCTAGATTTACTTATCAGTAAGGGTCTAAACATTTCATCGATTGTTATTAAGGATGTAGCACTGTCCGATCATTTCTGTATTTTCTTTGATATATTGATCTCTCCTGCCACTGAAGCTAGATCTGTGTGTGTCAAGAAGAGATGCTTAAATGAAAACACTAGTGTACTATTTATGAAGGCTATATCCTTAACACCAAGCATATCTGCAGACTCTGTTGATTTTCTCCTTGATTCTTTTAACTCAAAAGTTAAAAGTGTAATTGATGATATTGCTCCTGTTAAAGTCAGGAAGAAGAGTGGCAGACAAAAAGCACCTTGGAGAAGCTCAACAGCAGTGCAAAATATGAAAAGACAATGCAGAAAAGCAGAGCGCATGTGGCGGAAGACAAAACTTGTAGTCCATTATAACATCTACAAAGACAGCCTTCATGCTTTCAATATGGAATTAGGCAAAGCTAGACAGTCTTTCTTTTCAAATATTATAAACAGCAATTTAAACAACACACGCACTCTTTTTGCTACTGTAGAGAGACTGACAAACCCCCCAAGCCAGATTCCCAGTGAAATGCTCTCAGACAACAAGTGCAGTGAGTTTGCTTCTTTCTTCTCTGAGAAAATCAATAATATCAGAAAGGTGATCAGCACATCCTTGAGTTGCGCTGGGGTCAGTACAGATCAGACCACCTGAGAAAGTAGTTACGATGTCTGATTTCGAAGAAATTGATGGCAAAATTTTGGAAGAAACCGTACAGCACCTTAAAACATCAACCTGTGCTCTTGACACACTTCCCACATCTTTTTTCAAAAGCGTGTTAAACAGTTTAGAAGCAGATCTTCTAGAAGTGGTAAATGCCTCACTTCTCTCTGGGAATTTTCCAAACTCCCTGAAAACTGCAGTTGTCAAGCCCCTCCTGAAAAAGAGCAATCTGGATAAGACCATATTAAGCAACTATAGACCGATCTCAAATCTTCCTTTCATAGGCAAGATCATTGAAAAAGTTGTCTTCAATCAGCTGAACAAATTCTTATGGTCGAATGGATACTTTGACAATTTTCAATCTGATTTCCGACCACATCACAGCACAGAGACAGCGCTCATAAAGATAATAAACGATATTCGCTTAAATACTGATTCAGGCAAATTATCGGTGCTGGTACTACTCGACCTCAGTGCTGCATTTGACACTGTCGATCATAACATACTTCTGGACAGGCTGGAAAACTGGGTGGGGCTTTCTGGGATAGTCCTAAAATGGTTCAGGTCATACTTAGATGGGAGAGGTTATTATGTGAGTATAGGAGACCATAAGTCTGAGTGGACATCCATGACATGCGGAGTCCCTCAAGGCTCAATTCTTGCGCCACTCCTGTTCAACCTGTATATGCTCCCAATGAGCCAAATAATGAGAGAGAACCAGATCTCTTACCACAGCTATGCAGACGACACACAGCTCTACTTAGCCCTATCGCCCGACGATTATAGTCCCATTGAGTCCCTGTGCCAATGCATTGATAAACAGTTGGATGTGTCAAAACTTTCTTCAATTAAACAAAGACAAAACTGAAGTCATTGCATTTGGAAACAAAGATGAAGTTCTCAAGGTGAACGCATACCTTCACTCTAGGGATCAAACAACTAAACATCAAGTCAGGAATCTTGGTGTGACACTAGAGTCAGACCTTAGTTTCAGTAGTCATGTCAAAGCAATAACTAAATCAGCATACTATCATCTGAAAAATATTGCAAGAATTAGATGCTTTGTATCCAGACAAGACTTAGAGAAACTTGTGCATGCTTTCATCACCAGCAGGGTGGATTATTGTAATGGACTCCTCACTGGCCTTCCCAAAAAGACCATAAGACAGTTGCAGCTCATACAGAACGCTGCCGCCAGGATTCTGAGCAGAACCAGAAAATATGAACATATTACACCAGTCCTCAGGTCTTTACACTGGCTCCCAGTTAGATTTAGGATTGATTTTAAAGTATTATTACTGGTATATAAATCATTCAATGGCCTAGGACCTCAATACATTGCAGATATGCTCACTGAATATAAGCCCAACAGATCACTCAGATCATTAGGATCATATCAGCTAGAAATACCAAGGGTTCACTCTAAGCATGGTGAGTCTGCTTTTAGCTATTATGCCAGCCGCAGCTGGAACCAGCTTCCAGAAGAGATCAGATGTGCTCCTACTGTAGTCACATTCAAATCCAGACTCAAAACACATCTGTTTAGCTATGCATTTACTGAATGAGCACTGTGCCGCTGTTCGTCCGACTGTTTCTACTGTACTGTATTTCATTTTATTTTTTATTTTTTTAAACTGGTTTAATTATTTTTTTATTACTTTAATTTCTTCTATGTAAAGCACTTTGAATTGCCTATGTGTATGAAATGTGCTATATAAATAAACTTGCCTTGCCTTGCCTTGCCTTTGCAGACTGCACCTTCATTCAAAACAATGTTATTTCTTCTTAAAATGGTATTTTGTTTTCAGATGACACACACAAACCATCATATGAATAGACATTTACAAGAACCAGTTGAACACTGATGTGCTCAATGTAAAACACTGATGAATGGAAAACACTTCTTCTCCATTCGTCATAATGACTTAAGCCTTTTGTTTTGTTCAGTGTTACACTTACTACAGACAGTACATATATAAGTGTGTTGTAAAATATTTGGGAATATTGTTTTTATTCTCTGAACACACAAATACACGGAAACAAATATATTTTATTTTTCCCAAAAAAACAATGTACACAGTGTACATCCCAGCCAACACAAAGTTGCAGATACAGTGGTCTACAAGAATTTACAGTAAAACCCCTATGCTGCATCCCCTCTCCTGTTCTGGTCTGGCCACAGCTCCTCATCCACTTGCTTGGAGAAGGGGTATACCGTATACGCATTTGTGGATTTCGTTCATACACTTTCCATCTCCAGGCAGAAAAGCATTCCTCAATAGGATATAGGAATGGAGAATATGGAGGGAGATATACAACTAGAAAGCATGGGTGATTTTAATATTATGGTCTGTTTCCCAAAAGCATCGTAGCTTAAGTAGCACTTGAAAATCTTCGTAGAACTACGAGTGCTCTGGAGTAATCGTACATCCCCAAGTGCATCGTAAGAAGACAGATTTATGAGGACACCTGCAGGACAACCGGCAGATTACACCTTTAACTTTATTCAAATGCAATGTGATTATAATATAAGGTTTTGATTGTACTTTATTGTAAACTTTATTACTCTTTTTTGTTGTTGTTGGTTAAATTAATGTATAAATTAAATTATTAAAAAGGTCATAAAACAAAACAAAAAAAATAGAAATAATTTAATCTAATAATTTTAATCAAAATTAATGTAATGAACAAAAAAATAAATAAAAAATCCTTTAAATCTGTTAAAAATTACATCTTTGTTTCTCCTCTAAAAGGACATTAATTTAATCTTTTTGAAAGGTATCTTTTCTTGTTGTTTTTTTTTTTTTTTTTTTGTCAGTGCTTCCGCCTGTAGGTGCTTTATATAGACTTGTCTTGATTGCTAATCCACAACAGATGACAATTATTAGGTTAAACGTTCAGAATACGATTCCATATAAGGTTATGTTTCAGCACTTCACGGATAGACAGCGACTCTTAAGTAGCACGTAGAGCGCGATCTCACGCCTTCATGTTAAGTGCATTTTTGGGATACGCTCGTGGAACTGCTGCGAGCGTTCGTAACCTTGCACGTAGAAAGCGCTCTTAAGAGCTAAGATACATCATTATCGGGAAACCCGGCCCAGAGCAGCCCGGAGGAAACTTACGTTATGATCTGATCTGCTGGAATGAGTGTGTTGTGTCTGGTGTGTTGTGTCTGGTGTCCAGGAACGTGATCAGATGGGCAGTGTTGTAGGGGTCAAGGGTTGCATGGTTGTAACAATCCGCCCTTTAATGTTCTTTTTAAACAGCAGTGTTACTATAAACGCACAAGGGGATCTTTGGAATGAAAGCAGTAATCACAGATATCACAAAACCTCAACAATGCTTTCTTAAACAGATAAATATGCCTAAGAAACAGATGTAAAGAAGTTGATAAGGCACACAGCAACAAACAAATATTCAGACGGCGCTGAACCACATCAACAAAAGACTCACCCACAGTTCAATTGAATGACGCGCTTAGCGCGGTATATTATGGAATCCAATATCCCATGCAACCCCACAATTTCCCCTTGTTTGTCCCAGTCCACAAAATTAAACTAAAAGTTCCAATTCAAAGAAACCTTCCAGGCTGGCTTAGGAGCGCGCTACAGTCTTTCCAACCAGGAAGCAGTTAGTCCGCGAGATTAATCCTTTGTCGGAACGTAACGAAAAAACGTAATCCACAACAAAAAAAAATACAAAAAGAAAGCTGATCTCACCAGCTCCGTAGATCGTCGGACAATGTTAAACCACACAGTTGGGAAGTTTGGGTCCGAGCACGTCCTCTTACCGGAGACGCGCACACGAATAAACAGTCCAGGTGGTAGAATAAATGTATGTCCTTCGCTCCCCCATTAAAGCAGTCTCTTAACATATCGGTTGACCAGGCTCTCAACCATAAGGAACAAGCTTTTAATCTCTATAGCTGCAGCAAACAATACTGGCGCCATCTATTCAAAACACACCCTTTCTTGCTGATTCCCTCGACACCCTTAAGTAAGCTTGAACGCGCCTCCATAGGAATTGCGGGCGGCCAAGACCTTAAAGAGACATCCCACATTCTCACCAAAATACACAGTGGAAACTATTGCTGGAAAGTATTACACAGGAATACATACAAGTATCATTCATCATACATAAACATTATATGTAACCAATGTAATACGTTCTGAACAACCATAAGAGTTACTATTTCAAAGGAACACTTAAATTATTGAGACAGTGTCACATGGTGATGGATGACGCTGTGGACGGTAATCGCTGCACACATTGTGATGTTCCCTCCGGGCTGGCCAGGGACTTCAACATGATATTCCTTCCCCTCTTTCGTCTTGAATCCAACATCATCAATGAAGATGAACTGGTGCTCCGCTCAAGGACTCTCTGAAACACACATGACAATATCACAAATAGAGATGGAGTGGTCACTATTGTGAAGCACAATCATTATGATTACAATACTGAAATATGTATAATTTATACAGTGTTGAGAGTATGCATCAATTGTGGGATTGTGTAGGACTCACTTGCACATAGTTATATCACAGTTCTTTGACTCCTGAATTGCGTTGAATTGGCACCCTGTAGACCTGCTTCATCCTCAGATTATTTCTACACGGTCCAGTGTTGATAAGCTTACCCTATCAATATTTTGAAATATCTCATTGTTTTGTATTATTTTTCTTTGTATTTGCCGTAATGTAATGCCGTTATTTTCTAGGACCGTGTTCATGACTTCAGTTTCCCGTTCAGGAGACCGAACACGTTCCCGACCGCCTTGTGTTGGGAATCTCTCAGTTCTGCCAAACAAATAGTAAAATACTGTAAATAGGCCTATGTCACACTTCCTGCTTCCGGAACGCGGAGTAGGGATTCAGAACTTCCGGTCAACAGTATTTCTCCATAAGGATTTAGATTATCAGCCATAATGTCTAAACCATCCGAGGTAGACTGACCACGAGCTATGAGGTTGTGAAACGAATGTTTTTGCTCCTGTAGAAGCTATAAGTTCGTATGAAATCAACCCTGTTTTAAGAAAAACATGTTTTATCCGCGATCTTATGAAAAAAAACTACACTACCCACAATCCTAAGCGTAGCAGCAACGTCTGCTGATTGGTCCAACTCCCTGTTACCATAGAAACGTTTACCTTACTGACGGACAGCCCGCCGCTGTTGTTGTAGTGCACCGGGTTGCTCTGCGTCAGGACGTAGACAGCCATTCCTCAGCTTTCACGCTTTTCCACTTGAGAGTTTTCATTTACCATCCGAACCACATCGTCATATGTGACTTCAGGCAGGTTGCGGAGATATTTGGTCCAGCGGTATCTATCGGACTCCGCCATTGTAAAAAGCTAACCGGAAGAGCCGTATCCCTACTAAAAGACGTACTTCCGGTCTTCAATTTTTTCGTGACATAGGCCTATACTGAGTAGGAATACAAAGTAGGAATACATTTCCCAAATACTTGAAACATACTTTATGTTTACAGTCCTACAGAACAGTCCACAGGCAGTACTGTACTACTGTACTCATTGAGGACTGTGTTGATACGCAGTCCTGCAGTTTTCTAGAGTGAGTAGATTCCTTACCTATTCTCATTTGGGAAGGTCCGGATGATGGATGCTATGGCGTACCTGCTCAAATGTGGCTGTACTCTTTGCCCAGCCTCCCTCATCCCCCAGCTTTATACATCAGAATATGCTGACAATGATTCTTCGATATTCCTTAATTCTCTACATAATACCTCTAAGCTCAACAACTCAGAAAGGGATTTTTGTGACCTCCCCTTATCCCTGGCAGAAGTCAGTCAGTGTTTAGAGCTGTTAAAAGACCACAAGTCACCTGGGACAGATGGTCTATCGTCTGAATTTTATAAATTGTTTTCCCAGCAGATGGCGCCCTTCTTACTGCAGGTTTAATAGGTAATTTGCTGCATTTAAAATGACAAGATAATAAAAACTGAAGGTCACCACAATGTTTGAAGATTATGTTAAGGATCCAAAACCAGTGTAATCCATCATTAGAAATACAATACTTAATCCAGTTCATTTTGATCATAATCATTTTTGAATAATATCAGCCACAGGTCTATAGCCTGCGTGATTTATGAGAATAATCCGATTTAAACCAAGTGTACAAGTGTATATATGGGGGTTTAGATCTCTCTGTGCCTCGATCAGGTTCAGACACTGACAGAGATCTGCTATTCGGTGTTTGACGCTATTAGACACATTTCTAGAAGGAAATCTATCAGCAATAAATCTGGAGCCTCATTGAAATCGCCACCAAATAATAAAGGCAGAGGAATATTTAAGTTTTTAATTACTTATATAAATGACTTTATTATCTGGTAGAACAACTGAGATAATCCACTTCCAATCCCTGAAGAAAGCGTTTCTATAATCTTTCCTTGAAATCCACTATTAAGTAATATAGCGACCCGACCCGATGAACTGGAGTTATGACAGAAAGAAATATTGCTCCTCCACTGATTACACCAGAATTTATCATCGTTTACACAAGAGTGTGTCTTGGAAAAATAGATGTCCCTTTACATGGATTTACAAAACAAAACTTTTTTTACAAATGTACAAATCTTTCTGCTTGTTTAAGTCACGAAGCCCCCGAACATTCAAAGAGAAACACGAGAGGAAGTTGATATATAATATTAATATAAAACAGTAATATTGTGAAATATTATGACAATTTAAAATGACTGTTTTCTATTTTAATACATTTTAAAATGTAATTTATTGCTGTGATCAAAGCTGAATGTTCAGCATCATTAATCCAGTCTTCAGTGTCACATGATCCTTCACAAATCACTCTAATATGAGGATTTGATGATCAAGAAACATTTATGATTATTATCAGTGTTGAATTTTTATTTCATGATGCTATGATGAATAGAAAGTTCAAAAGAACAGCATTTATCTGAAATCTAAAGCTTTTGTAACATTAAACACGACCCTTCAAAAGTTTGGGGTCAGTAAGAATTTTAATTTTATTTTTGGGGGAAAGAAATAAAATAAATCAATACTTTTATTCATCAAGCATGAGTTAAACTGATCAAAAGTTACAGTAAAGACTTTTATAATGTTAGAAAATATTATATTTCAGATAAATGCTGTTCTTTTGAACTTTCTGTTCATCAAAGAATTTTGAAAAAAAAAATTTGTACGAAACTGTTTTCAACTTCAAATGCTGCGAAAAACTAGTTTGGAAACACTTTTAATCGAGAAAAAGGGTTTTAAAGCAAATAAATATGGAGTCACATGACAGAAGCTGTATTAGTTGATCCTGTTCATAATATTCATATAATTAAATTGTATATTACATTATTTTATCACTATTGGTAAGAATAACATGTTACCTCTCAAACATCATTCTTCCTTATTTTTGTAATTTTGTCTGTTTTTTATAATCTAAAAAAAGTGAAAATATTGCTGGATCAAGTATTGATCTAAATAGCCTTTATAATGAAGTACAGATAATCATGACACTTGTTAATAAAAATCATTGTTTGTATACAATTTATTAATATATAATAACATGTTTGAAATGGACGAGGAAATCAGAGGCTTGTAAATCTCTGCCGCTCGTCAAAACTCCAGATGTGTGTCTGTCAGACGAAGGAAGACTGAAGGAGTTTCCAATAAAGGCAGAAAGAAAGGTCAAATAAACATGTTACGTCTGTAAAGTATTGTTTCCACGACTTAAACCCTAATTATCATCCCAGACATTTAATCTTTCACTCTGAGCATTAAATCACATAATCACATATTATTTATTTAAAACACAAGATTATCAGCAAGAACCTTTACATCCATTTATTCCAATGAACAAATGATCATTTCTCCTCTATAACTGAAATAATTATTCATTTAGTCTCATGTTGAACAAACACTGAGAATGTGCAGAATTTACTGCTTCAGTGATTTGATGTAATACAAGAAAAAAATATGATATATAATCATATATAATTATGATGCAAAAAAGTTAGAAATTAATAAACACACATTGACTGAAATAATGGGGTAAATGTCAATTCTCCTGAAAACATGAATGCTGAAACGGTCTCTAATCGGTCTAATTGTGTGAAGTGGAATATAAATGAAAACTTCTTGTTTATTGATCTGAGTGTTGCTGTAGTGCTGGATATCAGTCATGTGATCATCACGGCCCAATCACAGCCACCGTACTGATATTCAGATCAACAGCACTCTTACTCATGTGATATGGATTAAATATTGGAAACATGATGAAAGCAGGAAGATCCAGATCTACAGGAGTGACGTTTACTGACTATTGACCGGTAAGATCCTCAGAGAGGAAGAACTATAATTATAGAAGAATGGAAAGAGTGTGTGAGTGAAGGTGGTTGTGAATGTGTGTAGATGTGTGTTAGTTACAGGATCAGAGAACGACACCGTTCCTCCGTCATAGTCCAGATTCACTCTCACACGATCAAGCTTCTGATTAACACGAAAACCAGAACCTGAAAGCTTTACGAACTGATCAATATAATACCGTACACTCCAGACATCAGTGTTGAAGAAACCCAATCCCTTCCTCTGGTTTGATGCTGTAGTTACTCCAAGAGTCCAGAGTATACTCTGTTTAACCTCCACATCCCAGCAGTGTGTTCCTGAGTTAAAACCCTCTGAACCCAGAACACAGGGATACCAGTTAAATCTCTCTGGATTATCAGGAACTGGTTGTTTGTTCTCGCTCCGTCTCACACTGGTCAGATCATCAGACAGGACGAGATCTGGACTCGCCGTGTTTGGGTCCAGAATCACAGGAGCTGATGAGACACAATCAACAGATGCTTTTATTCTGATCTTCATATAATGATCAAGAGTGAACCCAACACAGATTATTATGAATTATGACACTCGTCCTGTTGATCAAACACATGTTCCTCTGATCACTGTCAGTGCTGTTATTAGTTTCACACTCGTTTTTATCATCAGCGTTTAACGGCATCAACTACAAACATTAAATATGAGATTCAGACATTTGTGTCCATCAAGAGAAACTGATACTTTGGGAAAGTTAAATAACAATAAATCAATGAGATCTGTTGAGATTTCTGCTGTAGATGAAGAACTGTAAGTGTGTGTCTGATCTTCAGCATCTGATCATCTTCATTTTAGTGGCTCTTATAGTCTGTGTTTTGATTTAAATTAGTTTATTATGACTGTCTGTTGGGTTTGACTTATTATGTTGACTTGAGAAATGATTTATTATTAGTGGTGCCAAAGGCAAAGCATCACTATTGTTATACAACACCCTAGCAACCATTTAAAGCACCCTAGCAACCATTTAAAGCACCCTAGCAACCTAATCCCATAGACTTCCATTCAAAGAGATCATGAGGAATATCTTTTGATAGAAGTGTCATAAAAACATGAGGGTGGGCTCAGCCAATCATTAAACACCTTCAACACTTCCTAGCCATGCCCTAGAAACCATTGTCGAGCACCCTAGCAACCCAAATCCAAAGAGGGATATCTTCTAATCTGAATGTCATAGAGGAGTTGCGGTTGGTTTATATCATTCATACTGGCAAGCAGCCTTTGAAGTAACATCATTGGCAGCTGCCAAGCCACTCCCTAGCAACTAAACAGAGTACCCTAGCAACTGTTCAGCAAGACCTATATCGCTGCACCAGAACATCGTAGAGACATGGTGGTTTGCTCCTTTGACTAATGCTAGCAAGCAGGACTTCCATCATGCTACACATGCTAGCAGAATAGCTACATGCTAATAGCGAATAGCGAAGCAAAAATGTTTACTAAAACACAGTAGCAGCATGTTAATCATCACCATTTTGTTTGGCAAAATATGACAATCATGCTAATATCATGCTAACAACATGATAATCATGTCAGCATCTTGTTCGCAACATGCTAATTGTAGGATAACACTATGCTAACAACATGCTAATCTTTTTAACATTTTGTTAAAGGCATGCTTGCAAAAAGATAATTATGTTAGCAAAAAGACAACTGTATTAACATCATGTTAAAAAAAAGCTAATTGTGCTACCATCATGTTAGCAACATGTTAACTCTTACAAAAAAGAAGTATACTTCAAGTTCATTTTATGAAGTATACTTAAGTAATGTTCAAGTATATTTTTAAGTATACATTATGCAGTAAGTATACTAATGTCAATATGTACTAGTAGTAAACTTGTAAGTGTATTATTTTAATACCGCTTGGGACTAAATTGGCCCACTTTTATAAAAGTATATGTTTAAGTGTACTATAAGTGTAACAGCAGTAAACTTTAAGTGCACAACTAGTTCATAATTACGTTTCTCATTTGTACTGCAAGTGAACTTATGGTTATACTAGTAGTTTACTTTTTTAATACTTGTAGCAATTTTTTTTGTTTATGAAAGTAGTATACTCTCAGTAAACTACTAGTTAAGTAGTTTTATACTACAAAGTTTTCTTTAAGTGAACTTAACATTATACTTATAGTTTACTATTTATATATTATTTTTGCACTGGCAGTAGGCCTATATACCACTATATTCAAATGTTATTTTTTATACTTGAAATATCCCTTTAACTGTACTTTACTTTTAAAAACATTTTATTGGCTTCATGCATCCTTTTTATCAACACTTGAATGTCGGTGAGTTTCATAAAGAAAGGCAACATTTCAAACAAAAAAGTTGCGAAAATCACATTTTTGTCAAAGACTACGCCTTGATCAGATTCAGAACGATGATCAAACACAGATGGAGTAGATCGAGTCCGACACCCCCACAGCTTCAGTCGTTTTCTCCTCATGGGTTACGCTTTGTTTCATTTGGAAACATTAAGCAGTTTTTGATTTATAAGCTGTTTAATGTTTGATGATCACGTTATTTTACATTTGGGTGAGCAATCTTCTATCACTTGTTTCAGCTTCTTCTTCTCCTGTGTTTTGATCCGAAGATTCTGTACTAGAAGATGTCATAGCGCCCCCTACCGTATACCAGTGAAAACATGGATAGCTGGAAAATTCTGTTAATGAGTAAAGTTGAATTAAAGTAAATTCCTATGTACACCAGTGGACTAGCCTACACACAAATTCAGATACACAGAATTAGAAACATATCTGTTTTATATCAATATTTTAATCAATATTTTCAAAAAATAATATAAACAAAATCAAATAATCAAAAATATAATAAAAAAATAATATTTTTATTTTTTAATCAATATTATTTATATTAAAAGGCTACTCGATCAAAAGAGTTAACACAATTACAAGCAAAGTATACTTTGAATACTTAATTATACTTTTAAGTATATCTCGATCAAATGATTGAGTACAGGCCAAATATACTTGGACTTTTCTCTCAGTATAAGTCAAGTACACGTGTAATTTTAAGAATATTTCTGAGAAGTACATAAAGAATATTTTTGAGAAGTATATAAAAATGTAATAAAATGTAGACTGAAAGTATGCTTTCTTATTTTTAGTTGAAAAGAAGTGTAGTAATAGAACACTTGAATAAACTCATTATTATTATCGCTGTGTAGAAGATCAGGTTTAGTTCCATGCTCATTTATTTACTCTATAAACTATTCCACCCGAAAGCTTGTTACTATATAAACATGACCATGTTAGTTTATAAGACAGTGTGTAATATTATCAATCTATCTATCTATCTATCTATCTATCTATCTATCTATCTATCTATCTATCTATCTATCTATCTATCTATCTATCTATCTATCTATCTATCTGTATGTCTGTCTATCTATCTATCTGTCTATCTGTATGTCTGTCTATCTATCTATCTATCTATCTATCTATCTGTATGTCTGTCTATCTATCTATCTATCTATCTGTCTATCTATCTGTCTGTCTGTCTGTCTGTCTGTCTGTCTATCTATCTGTCTATCTATCTGTATGTCTGTCTATCTATCTATCTATCTATCTATCTGTATGTCTGTCTATCTATCTATCTATCTATCTGTCTATCTATCTGTCTGTCTGTCTGTCTGTCTGTCTGTCTGTCTGTCTGTCTATCTGTCTATCTATCTATCTATCTATCTATCTATCTATCTGTATGTCTGTCTATCTATCTATCTGTCTATCTATCTGTATGTCTGTCTATCTATCTATCTATCTATCTGTATGTCTGTCTATCTATCTATCTGTCTATCTATCTGTATGTCTGTCTATCTATCTATCTATCTATCTATCTGTATGTCTGTCTATCTATCTATCTGTCTGTCTATCTATCTGAATGTCTGTCTATCTATCTATCTATCTATCTATCTATCTATCTATCTATCTGTATGTCTGTCTATCTATCTATCTATCTGTATGTCTGTCTATCTATCTATCTATCTATCTGTATGTCTGTCTATCTATCTATCTATCTATCTGTCTGTCTGTCTGTCTCTATATCTATCTATCTATCTATCTATCTATCTATCTATCTATCTATCTATCTATCTATCTATCTATCTATCTATCTATCTATCTATCTCTGTCATGAAGAGCCTCTAACTCTCCACCCATCCATCATGTCCAGCTCAGATCTCCTGCTGTCAGACTCACTGTTTTGGACGATGTCCTGCATCTTCTTCCAGACTCTGAACGGCAGGTTGCCCAAGTTTCGTGGCACATGAATCAAAGCTCCAGAAGCCATCTGTGGATCCGGCTGTGAGCTCTGGACTCTGGAAGAACATTCAGGAGTCAGAACTGCAGTGGCTTTGGATCAGAACCAGAGAGACCAGAGACAGGAGCAGATCACTCACCTTTCCATTGAGACTGGAAACTCCTGCAGAACAAACACACCATTAATCATCAAGAACTCAATCAATCATCAATCAATCAACCAATGATCTGAAATCAGACCTTCAGAAAGCAGACGTCATTGGCTTTCATCATCTCCTCCATGTCTTTGATTGTGTGTGAAAGAGCTGAGATGTGTGTGTTCATCTCCTCCAGCTTCTCCTTCATCCTCTGCTTCTTCTGCTCCTCTTCCTCCCTCAGTGCAGTGACTGTAGCTTCTTCTTCATCTCTGAGAAACTGATGAAGCTTCTCAAACTGCTGTTTAATCTGACGCTCTGTGTGCTCAGCTTGAGACTGAAATCAAAGCACATTCACTTCAATCATCTCAATCGACACACATCATTAATATCCAAGATAAACTCGGATACCCGACATAAAACGGATCCAGAAGCAGATTGCTGCTAGTCATTTACAGAAATAATAAACTGTTATCCATTATATCAGATCATAACTGTATATAGTGATCCAACAGCTGTAATGAAAATGACTCTTGTCTCTGTTTCCTCACCTTGATGTGTTGAACTGTTTTCTCAAACTCTGCTTTCATTTCTTCATTGTGTTTAAGCTTCTCCTGTAAGGACTTCAGTGCTGTATTGAGCTCCTCCTAGAATTGAACAAAAATACATAAAAAACATTAAAATACATAAAACTCCAGATTACAGTGAAGAGTATTTGCTCCTGATTTCTTTTGTTTTTGTGTAAATTGATTCAGAAATTGCAATCTGAGTAAACACAAAGTACAGTTTGTAAATTAAAGTGTTATTTATTGAAACAAAAAAGTTCTCCAATACCAACTGGGCCGGCGTGAAAATGTATTTTCCCCCGTAGTTCCTAATTCCTCAGATCTATGAAACTGCCTTTATAATGTAGTTCAGCTGGACTAAACACAACCAGTCCTGATCACTGCAGCTGTCCAATCAGATCAACACTGAATACTGAAGCCTGATTGGTTCACGTCTGTGTGCCTGTACAAAATGCGCCACTTCAAATAAAAAACAAATACCTTTTGCAAAAAAAGTGCCTCTTAAACCCCTCGCCGCCCAGAGCCAGGCTTGGGAAGCTTTACCGGCATGTCAGATTGGATTTTAGTAATAATCAAACGGAGTTACTCTCTCCAGTTCTCCCGCAGGCTCTCCTGCTTCAGGAGTGTGACTAACACTTCAGTCTCGGACATCGACGCTCACGTCCTCTGAGCTGAAGCACAAGCTCTGCTAGCGAAGGGCGACTCAGGCTTTTACAGCCGCTTCTTCCTCGTTCCAGTGAAGGATGGCGTCCTCAGGCTCATCCTCGATCTGAGATGTCTGAACCGCGCTCTGGTAAGACGGCCGTTCAGAATGCTAATGCTAACTTTGAAACAAATCCTCTCACAGATCTGATTGGTTTTTATCAGTGGATCTGAAGGACACATACTTTCATATCCAGATAGCCCCTCATCACAGTTCTTGAGATTCATGTTCGAAGGGGCTTACCAAAATAATACAGTCCTACCATTCTGACTGTCTCTTGCTCTGCGCACTTTTATGATATTCGTGGATGCGGCCCTCTCCCCCTGAGACAGATGGGAGTTCACCTCCTGAATTACCTCAATGATTGACTGCTTTTAGCCCAATCGAAGGAGGAACTCTGCGCACACACGTTAGTAACCGGAACAATCTGTGTTTATGTGTTACGAAACTGCTCCGAGACTCGAAGGTGAGATCCAAATGCAGCTTTTATTAAGGGGCAATCCAGACACGTAATCCAGTTAACAGGCAATTGGTCATACACAGGCAGGCAGTCTGTAAAAACAAACTAAACAGGCAGGGGTCAGAGGCAAAAGAGTAATCCAGGGAACAGGGCAAGAAATTCAAAAACCAAGAGACATGAAACCAGGGAGAATGCTCAGAATTGCAGTGTGACAAACAAAACTTCACAGTGAGTGATGGGGTGAACCAGGCTTATATAGGGTTAACTAAACAAGAAGATGAGATACTGGTGAATGTGATAATGAGTGCTGATGAGTCCAGGCAGAGAATGATGGGAGATGTAGTCTGTGAGTGAACATGAGAGTCTGGTGTGGAGTGCCCTCTGGTGGCTCTCAAGGGCACTCCAGCCGGTGACCGTTACACTATGACTCGTTATGATTCTTTACATGTGAATCAAGAAACATTTGTCTTACCTTATATGATGAAACCACTTCACCGATGGGTCTGAATTTATGATTGTCATGTTGTTTTGAATCTCTGCACACTAAACACACAGGCTGTTTGTCCTCCAGACAGAAGAGTTTGAGTTTCTCACTGTGTAAACTGCAGATCTCCTCAGACCCTGATGAACGCCTCTCATTTCTCTCCTTCAGGAACGACTCACACAAGTTTCTTAACGCAAGATTAACTGGAGGTTCAGATCTTGAGGTTCTCCTGCAGACAGGACACTCCTGAGATCCCTTGGTTCTCCAAAACTGTTGAAGACACTCTTTACAGAAACTGTGACTACAGGATAAAAGAACAGGAGTCTTGTAGATTTCATGACACACAGGACAAATATAATCATCTTCAGCTGCTGAAGCCATTTTCACTGTTTGAGCTCCAGCAATCTAAACTTTACTTTCACTTTCTGAACGACGGTTTCAAAAACAAATCACCATGAGAATCACAAAAATCAGAAACAAACTTCTCAAATTCTTCTGTAAAGCTTTCCCCTTTGTACTCCACTGATCGCTGATTCTTTATTGCTTTTGTCGAGACAAAGTCAGTATGGCAGAAAAGAGAAATAACAAGTCCGTCTCTTCCTGGTTAGTGTTGTAAGAGGGTGGAGCTTCTGATCAAGTTGGTATGTTGAAACAGGTCAAAGAACAACATCAGGATTTCTTCATGTAAAATTAACTAAATCTAAGCCTATTCAAAATTAACTTGCATTGAAACATTAAGATATAATGTTATAAATCCTTGGATAAAACACAAAAAAAAAACATAAAAATACCCAAATATTAAAAATAAAAATATCTCAAAACCTTTATATGTGTTTTATTTATTGCTCTTCTTTATTGGTCCCAGAGTTTCTCCAGGGTCTGTCATGATCCCTCTCTCTTATAATGATTTCTTCTCATGCTGAAGTTTCAGTGATAAACACTCCTCTGTTCATCTGCTGATTGTCAGTGTTTGGAGAAACAAACAGATCAACAGATTAAAAGTCCTGAATAAACAGGAGAAACGGAGATGAGACAAAAGTTTGTCTCTCATGGATCACTCGTCAGCACCTTTATTAACACTTATTTAGTATTTCTTGTTAATTATGAAAAATATACCCGTTTGCTTGACGTATCTCACGAGTGCAGACATAATTTCTGATATTTCGTTGACCAGTACCTGTCTTTTGGAGGCCGCGGTTTCATTAGATCTCCGAGAGATGATCGTGGGATCATGTAACACACTCTCCGCTGAGACCCATATGTAGACCCCAGATTTATTAGGTCTTGCGCTCGGTTAATAAAACCTCTTCCAGCAACCGTATGAAACGACCTAATATCCCGACAGCAAAACTCCACACATTTTCCGGCTCCATTGGATTGTACAGAAGCTGGTACTGACTTGGCTGTTGGAGATAATAGTGTGAAAGAGATGAGTGTGTGTTGTTACTAGCGGCTAGGCCTGCTGTTGGACGAGTGCATCCACGATCAGTGTGTCGCTGTAGAGAAGATGAACCGGTCTTTTTGCTGTCGTACGCCAAGACAGCTTTGCAAGCTCTACGCTGTACGTAACCGTGGGCTCTTTATTGGTTGAAATGACAAGATCATAATTCTTCCAGAATGTAGTTTTTCCTGCATCATCTGGATCTGTAATAAGTTTTCCCTCAAGCAAGTTTTGCTTTATCGCACTCATAGTTAATGTTCGCTTCGTCGTCTATTCGGGAGCCGGGAATACATGCACAAAACAGTAGATATATATAATGATCAAATTTAAATGAACATCCAGGAATAAAGAAAATAGAAAACAGTCACTTTAGGCTACGTCTACACTAATCCGGATAAATTTGGAAATGGAGTTTTCTTCTAAAAACGCTCCGCGTCCACACTATCATTTTCAAACGCCCTCCAAAAGTTGCTCATTCACACTGAAACGTATGAAAACGCTTACATCACCGCACTTTTATTTATTCATTTTTTTTTAAATTTTCAAAATAGGAGAGTGGGGTGATTTGTGCCAGGGGGGAAGTAACAACTTTCAGCAGTAACAACTTTTCAACTTTCAGCAACTTTCAGCAACTTTCGACGTCTCGTGGTTCCATCACAGAAAGCCACAAGATCACTTTCCAGATCATTCTCATTCACAGTTCCATGCTGGTGGAACACTCTCCCCACCCTCATCCGGAATGCTGAATCCCTGACAACATTCAAAAAACAGCTGAAACCCCATCTCTTCCATGAGCACCTAAACTCATAAAAAAATAAAATAAAAAAAAACAACAACTATCAGCAGTCAATTCTCAGCTCCACACACACAGGAACCCAGACCGACCCCTTCCACAGCCAATACCCCTCTGTCCTCCTTTTCGCCGCTAACAGAGGAAGAAGTATCTACACTTCTCCTCTCCAGTCACCCTACCACCTGCCCTCTAGACCCCATCCCCTCACACCTTCTACAAGCCATCTCTCCCACACTTCTACCAGCACTCACACACATCATCAACTCATCCCTCCATACTGGCACCTTCCCTACAGCATTCAAGCAGGCTCGGGTCACTCCACTGCTTAAAAAACCAACGCTAAACACATCTTTTGTAGAGAATTACAGACCCATCTCTCTCCTACCATTCATTGCAAAAACACTTGAAAGAGCTGTTTTCAACCAAGTAACATCCTTCTTGTCTCTAAACAACCAGCTGGATGTCAACCAATCTGGCTTCAAGAAAGGGCATTCAACTGAGACTGCATTACTGTCGGTCACAGAAGCCCTACGGATTGCAAAAGCTGCTTCCAAATCTTCACTCCTCATTCTCCTTGATCTGTCTGCTGCCTTCGACACCGTGAACCATCAGATCCTTATGTCCAGCCTCTCATCACTGGGCATCACAGGAACTTCACTCGACTGGTTTGAATCCTATCTCACAGGTAGGTCCTTCAAAGTCGCATGGAGAGGCGAGGTATCCAGAGCACATCAACTGACCACAGGGGTTCCCCAGGGTTCAGTTCTCGGTCCCCTCCTCTTCTCCATCTACACTACATCACTGGGACACATCATACAGGCACATGGTTTCTCCTACCACTGCTATGCTGATGACACACAACTCTTCCTCTCATTTCGACCAGATGATCCCACAGTAGCTGCACGGGTCTCAAGCTGTCTGGCAGACATCTCCACATGGATGAAGGAACATCACCTGCAGCTCAACCTGGCAAAGACTGAGCTGCTCGTCCTCCCTGCCAATCCGTCTCTACAGCACGACTTCACCATCCAGCTTGATTCATCATCAATCACACCATCAAGGTCGGTCAGAAATCTGGGAGTAACGTTTGATGACCAGCTGACCTTCACAGATCACATTTCAAAGACAGCTCGATCATGCAGGTTTGCGCTGCACAACATCAGGAAGATCAGGCCTTTCCTAACTGAGCACGCAACACAACTCCTCGTCCAGGCCCTGGTCATTTCTAGGCTTGACTACTGCAATGCTCTTCTGGCCGGACTTCCAGCATGTGCTACCAAACCTCTTCAGATGATCCAGAATGCTGCAGCTCGTCTTGTCTTCAACGAGCCCAAGAGGGCCCACGTCACCCCTCTGTTAATCTCTCTGCACTGGCTACCTCTCGCTGCTCGCATCAAGTTCAAGGCATTGACGCTTGCTTACAGATCTATCACAGGCTCAGCTCCCTCCTACCTTCACTCACTCCTACGAGCCTACATCCCCACCAGACGCCTACGATCAATCAACAAGCGACGTCTCGTGGTTCCATCACAGAAAGCCACAAAATCACTTTCCAGATCATTCTCATTCACAGTTCCATGCTGGTGGAACACTCTCCCCACCCTCATCCGGAATGCTGAATCCCTGACAACATTCAAAAAACAGCTGAAAACCCATCTCTTCCATGAGCACCTAAACTCATAAAAAAAAAAAATA
This sequence comes from Rutilus rutilus, assembly GCA_021464565.1. Taxonomy (NCBI): domain Eukaryota; kingdom Metazoa; phylum Chordata; class Actinopteri; order Cypriniformes; family Leuciscidae; genus Rutilus; species Rutilus rutilus. The sequence continues at coordinate 34,549,720 of JAJAQA010000019.1, forward strand.
AAAAAAAAAAAAAACCTTTCCCTTAAAATCCCACTTATCATGCTTATGCTACTCTGAATAATGCCTGAACTTCGTATTCTGAACACTTCTTGCGTTGTTGTTGTCTTTTGCCTCTTCATGATGACTCGCTTAATTTAGTCCTGATTTGTAAGTCGCTTTGGATAAAAGCGTCTGCTAAATGACTAAATGTAAATGTAAATGTAAGTAGTTCCACCCCTTGTTTCTGGAAAACCATAGAAGAAATTGGTCATGTGACCACATCATTTTGAAAAGCAATCACTTTTACTCGTCCTCCAAAGAAGAGAGACACATGGCATGAGAGTTAAACACATTTTAGTGCAAAAAACTGTTTTTTCCCTTTCAAAGTAAAATTTCTATGATTAAGGTTTTTGGATTGTAGTGTCTGAACAATTATAGACAAGCTTGAAAACATTTCACACATGTTTTAGTGCTTTAGTAGGCTACACAATGAGTCTATACAGTTAGCATGATGTTAGCTCTTAACTGCTGGATCATGCTAGTTTTTCAAACTTGTGGGTCCGGGGTGATTTGTGCCAAAGGGCCTGGGTTAAGTTGTGCCAGATCCAGACCACCTAGACCAACATTCTCAGAGGGGATAATCTTGAGAAGTGAGGAGATGGGCATGCCTCATCATTGTTTGACTTAGGCCTGCCTGCTATTTGTTTCATTTAGCTAACACTGATTTCAGTTGTGAGTTTGCACTATGTTATTAAAGAGAAGTTTTATTCCGTTTTTAAGTGGCCTATGTCACAATAGGATGTTTAGAAATTAGCCTAGTCACTTTATTCTTATATGTTACATAGTTGACAGACAGCGCTATGTCAACAGGCATCTATTGCCAAAGCCTTTTTGCCTGAAATGAGTCACAAATATCACATATTGTGTTGCTATGGTGCTCTAAATGGTTGCTAGGGCGTAGCTTGATAGCTTCACAATGATCCTGAGAAACTGATTGGTCGTCTGAGTAAAATGAGCCCGCCCCCTTGTCTCTATGACACTGTGATCCAGAGTTATGTTCAATACAAAATCCCTATGCAATTGACCATAGTAGGAAAAACGCATGCTATGGTATTCCAGGCTGACAATATCTAAATAAACCTTAAATTAGTAATTTTGTATTGAATTTATCTTGCTTTCATATAGCATTACAGTTCACAACATTAAAATGTTCTGTTTTACTTCAGAAATCACTGGCACAATTTACCCCAATGTATTCCCCCAAAGGCACAACTTCCCCCGCACCAGGGGCAAGTTGTGCCATGAGACCACTTTTTTCCCAAAAGCTATATTTCTGAAACAATTTATTTCAGATCCAAAGTTATTGTTCTCAGGGATGCACCACATCCTGAAATATATGTACATCCTTAAGTTGAAGGCATTACTGCCATGGCCTCACTTTACAGTCACTTTGAGTAAAAACTGGCACAACTCACCCCACTTTCCCCTAACAGAATTAGTTCTTGACATTTCTTTTACACATTTTTACATTTGGTAAGTATAACTTGAAACAACAATAATGTGGAAAAAGAAAAAAGAAAAGAAACAAACAAAAGATAAAGGGCATCACAAACATGTATTCATTTAGCAGAGATACAGATCTTTGGGCTTTTCGATTTTTAAAAAACTTAACAGATTGAAAATACATTTTAAAGGCTGCTTTAAATGAGCAAAGTTGGGTTTTGAGTTTCTCCATTTAGTTTGATGAATATGAAATTTTCCTAATAATAGAAACAAATCGATAATATACATTTTTCTTTTAGAAAAGTCAAATTCATTTGTATGACGTAAAACAGATGACAAATTTAAGACTAGATTGCAGTTCATTTTACCACCTAGAAACTGAGACATCTCATACCAAAAGATTGAAGAACAGGGACATTCAAAAAAGAAGTGCACAATAGACTCTCTTTCACAATTACAGAAACAGCAGTTGTAGTCAATATCCAGATGAAAACGCTCTAAAGTGTCTTTCACAGGATATATTCTGTGAGCAGTTTTAAAAGACACTCCTTTGGTTTTATCTGATACTCAATACCGACTAAGATCTCCCCAAAAATATTCCCACTCAAATGAGGGAAACATATTAACCCAAACAAATGTAGATGGAGGAGAAGAGATGCTGAAAAAAAGAGATCTAATCAGTTACTGCATTTATCATTAATTAAATCAAGTTTATCTAAAAACAAATGTTCGGAGACTTTACTTGCAGTGTAACCCCTAGAGCCCTGATTTCTGAATAGAGATAAAGTTTTGGCAGAAATAGAATTCATGACAATACAATATTCTTTACCAGAAATATGACACTTACATTTCAGACATAGTTCAGTAATACTAACAACTGACTAACTAATAGTATATCAGACTCAAACCAAAGTCTTAAAAATAATGTTTTTCTTTGGTGTGTAATGTACTTATTATTCCAAATAAAGAAGGAGTGAGGAGAGAAGTTATGTTTAAAAGCCAAACACCATGGCAAAAAGACTTGCTTGTGAAAATGAGATAAACGAAGAGGTATTTTGCTGATATCAAAACTGCATCTAAGGAAAAGATTTATACCGCCAAGTTGATTAATTTAAATGGTTAGGGAAAATATTCCACATAGAGCAATTATTTTTAATAAAGCATTTTAGCCAATTTATTTTAAAAGTGCTGTTCAAAGTTGTAAAATCCACAACATTCAAACCACCCTGATCATATGGATTGCATCATATATTTTTCTTTAAGTAATGAGTCCTCGGTCACTTCTGACCGAACAATTTTCTGTTTTGAATTTTTAAAAATCACAGCTTCATCGGAAGGTTATGATACTTGGTGACTTTTATGGCATTAGGTATGTGAATACAAAAAAAAAAATGAGGTCATGATCCGAGCATGCTAAGTGGCCGTAAAAAAAATAGTCACACTCGTGTTCTTCGGTCAAAAATGACCGACCCATAGGAAATGAATGGTAAATTTCCAAAAACACAAAAATTCTCAGAATTTTTGTCTGTACAATCTACAAATCGGCCACGATTCTAAAAAAAAGTACACCGCAGTAAAGGGGTGACACTCTACAACATCAAGAGTGCAAAAAATTCACACCCACCCACACACACACACATACAAACACACTTTTATACACATACACACCAATAAATTCAGATTACAAAAAATCTGTTTTGAATTTTAAAAAGTCACAGCTTCATCGGAATGTTACGAAACTTGGTGACTTTTCTGGCATTAGGTATGTGAACACACAACAAAATTGAGGTCATGATCCGAGCATGCTAAGTGGTCGTAAAAAAAATAGTCACACTCGTGGTCTTCGGTCAAAAATGACCCCCATAGGAAATGAATGGGAAATTGACAAAAACACAAAAATTCTCTACAAATCGGCCACTATGCAGAAAAAAAGTGCTCAGCAATGAAGGGGTGAAACTCTAAAACATCAAGAGTGAAAAACATAACATAATTAATAATTATAATTAATATATATATATATATATATATATATATATATATATATATATATATATAATATAATAATTATTAAAATTATTAAAATAATAATTAATAAAATGTTATAAACCTTGACAAAAAGTATTATTTGAGAATTTCTAAAAAAAATACATTCAATCCACATCTTAAGAGTAAGTAATTTGGTCCAAAAACAACTAGAATTCACAAGCATCTCCATTTAGAGCTATTACAGGCAACTAGTGGTAAACCCATGCAATAACATGATTTATTTAATTTAATGTTTAATAAATTGATTTATTTATTGATTTATTTATTTTTTCTGAAAGCCTAGTCTCTATTTTAACCGAAAATACCGCATAGAAATAAATAAATATATATATATAATAATAATAAATAAAAAAACATTATTTTCAATGGCAAAAAAATGGACTATAAATATTGCATAAATATTAATAAGTTCAATCAAATTGTCTCAAAATACTAAATTAAAAATAATAAATATTATAGAACAAAAATAAATTGCATTGGTTTTTACTGGGATGGAGGAAGTTTGATTTTTAGGTGTCCGGTCACTTCTGACCGGGAAGGCACTCAGTGTGACTACTAAACGAAGACTCTCTGAGGGTTAAACAAAATCAAATAACAACTTGTCAAACTCTTTGGTAAATGTCTCGGGTACTTAGTGATGTTACGTATGACACTGAAGCTTCGATGCGCGTATCACACAAGTGACACAATTTCTAGTGAAGCCCCGTATCGGGGTGTGTGTTGGTTTACTAGAGTCACGTGATCGATGACAAACGAAGCCTCACTTTCTCTCCAGTCACGTGCGTGTTTCGCTTTGGGTGTCAGAAGGCTCGAACTCCAGATCGTATTTAACGAGTCATTGTTGCCTCAGTCTGGTTGATGGGTTTGTGAGGAGAGTGCTGTACTTTGAAAGTTAATCAATATATTACATTTAAATAAGCAAAATTTATTTTTCACTACTTTTTTGTATTTATACTATTTTTTGTTGTTTTATGTGTCTTTTTGTTTTTGTAAAATCTTTGCACTTTTTGGTGATTTTAGGTAATTTGGTGTTGGTATTTGGGTTTAGGGTGGGATTGGGGGGAAGGGATCGGGTGTTGGTGTTTGGTGAAGGGTTTATTTAGAGCAATGGCAACAGCCAAAAATAATAAAAATGAATGAATCATGTAAGCTTATATTATATTTTATTGTCACACTTTAATGGGAAAATGAATTTATTTAATGAACAAATCAAACACAAACATGTAAGGCTTTTATTTGTACACATAACATTGAAACTATAGAGTGTGTTGTGGTTGCTTCACCTGCCAGAGCTTCTAACACAGGCTTCTGGCTGCTTTATTTTAAATAAGCACCAGATGGCGCTGTTCTCGACCAGTTCTCGACACTCTCGAAGCTTTGAATCTTTTCCCGGAACAGTCAGGGGAAAGCCTCAGTGATTCATGAGGCTTCATTTTCCCATCCCTACGGGTACTGTTACGTCTTGGTTGAAGCAGAGGAGGAAGCAGGAGCCACGTGCAGTAGTCTTTTATTAAATCAACTCAAAACTTCACATATACAAGCACAAACTCAGGACTGAGACTCAGGAACAGAACAACCACCATGATGCAACAATATACAAGAACTGACTGAACTAAACACAGGGCTTCAATACACAGACAGAAACAAGATAACAAGGGGGCGGGGCTAATCAGAAACACCTGGGGAGACTAATCAACATAACGGGGACCTGCTGAACACGGGACAGAGGAACACAGACATAAATCATTACAGGTACAAATAGAGCTTGGGAGAGATATGCAGATCTTGACAAACCTTCAGATTTAGACAATAAGACACGACCATAAATGGATAAATCTCTGCAACCAAGAGTCAAACTTTCTTTTTCTACTGTTGATAATCGGATTAAAGTTAAGAGAAGCACGATATGATTCATCTTTGCAAAGTTTTACACCAAGATATGTGACGACCTCCTTGACAGGGATTCCATCAGTTTCTTCGAGGTTAACACTCCTAAGTGGACAAATCTCACATTTGCTTATATTAAGGTTGAGGCCAGCTACTTTAGAGAAATTATTTATGGTACGAATCGCTTTGCTAATCTCTGCAGCATTTTTTAAAAATAGTGTTGTGTCATCAGCTAGCTGACATATTTTTAATTCATTCCCAAAACCGTTAATACCTTGAAAGAAATTCATATTTACATAGCAAGAAAGAACCTGTGTGACGAGCAGAGAAAGAAACGGTGAGATTGGGCAGCCTTGTCTGATGCCCCTAGAAAGATCAAATCTACCAGACGTCCCATTAACCATTTTAACAGAGCTGGTACATTCGCTCTACAGGGTCGTAATCGCCTTTCTAAAGAAATTCCCACATTTTAAGTATTCTAATGTTGCAAACATGAATTTGTGTTCTACTGTATCGAACGCTTTATTAAAATCAACAAATAGGATAAGATTGTCATCATTGAGAAGGGGACTATAATCAATCAAATCAAGAATAAGAGGGATATTATTACAGATATGCCTCCCTTTCATGAAGCCGGACTGAGACTGATCGATTAAGGAGTCCAATCCTAAGTTCAGCCGGCTAGCAAAAATAAGAGAAAACTATTTGGCATCAGTGTTCAGTAAAGTTCTGGGTCTCCACCCATCTAGAGATAAGGTGTCCTTATTTGCCTTTGGTATTAAGGTAATTACCCCCTGTCTGAGAGATGGAGGTAATAACCATTATTTATAGATTCATTAAACATAGCTAAAATAAACGGGGAAAGAGCATCTCTGAAAGTTTAGAAAAATTCATTTGTAAGCCCGTCATTACCAGGAGATTTGTTGTCCTTGAGTTTCTTAATATTGTCGATCATTTCTGTAATACTATACTAAGCTCTTTCTCACAAATGCTGCCAAATTCATCATTAACAAAATACTAGTAATATCCAATTTTTCTAAAAAGGACTCATCTGTGACAGAATTATTCATGCGTAATTTATTAATTGATAATCTTTCACCATTTCTTTCTTCCAAAGAATAAAAGTATCTGGTGTTTTTTTCACCATGCTCGAGCCACTTTCTTCTGGAACGTATGAAAGCAGATTTTGCCTTTTCCTCATAATGTTGATTTAAACTCTCTTGTAATTTGATGAGATGTTGAGCTTGTTCCTCTGTTAAATCTGCTTTACCACACAGGGCACCAAACTCTTGGATGACGGCTTGCATTTTGGCCCGTTTATTTTTGGCAATTGTTTTACTCATTTTAATGGCTAAACTCCTCACTTTTATATTTCATAAAATCCCACTGCAGCCCATATTGGTTATAATTACACCCTGTTTATAGTATTTATCAATTATTTTTAAGGCTTCACATTTAAATTCATCATTTAATAATAAAGAATTGTTTCAAATCCAGTATCCACTTCTGCTCAAGTTCTTTCTATTGTCATTCGTGATGATAAAAATGTGAATAGATTTATGGTCAGTAAAAACTGCAGGATCAATTGTAACGTTGTCTATCAAAGATGTCGACTCCTCTGATATTAACCATAAATCTAATCGAGACTGCAAAGACAAATCATTATTGTGCCATGTATACATGAGTTTTTGGGGATTCATTTTCCGCCAGATATCTATAAGACCGAAGTTATTGCATAACCCAGAGATAATCTTGCTGCTGCTGTCATCTTTTACACCTTTGGGAGGCCATCTATCTATGTTACTATCTGGGACTACATTAAAATCACCCCCGAGAATACATTTTGCATTCATGTATTTAGTTGATTGTTCTATAATTTGTTTTTCAAATTCATGAAGTAAAATCAAATTTGTAGATTTGCCATTAGTACCATAAATATTAGCAATAATATATTGCTTATGAGAATCCTCTAATATGATTATTAGCCACCTTCCATTAATATTACTCTCATTATGAAGAATTTTGCCCCTGAAATTCCCTCTGAGAATAGCGCCACCTGCTGATCTATTTGTACCATGACTCAACCGAATGTCCTGACCCCACTGACTCTTCCAAAAATTGTAATCAGCCTTTGAACTATGCATTTCTTGTAATAAATAAAAATCAGCCCTTTTGTCTTTCAAAAATAAAAATACAGCCTTTCTTTTGTTAATATCGCGGATGCCCCTAACATTAAGAGAAACTAAAGAAAAAGACAGGATTAGAAATAACTCGAACAACAACCGTAGGTCCTGGTTTACTAAGTAGAACAATACCCGGACAACCCTTCTGTGTTAATATGAACAAAAACTTATTCCAAAAAGAACCTTCAATATATTTCATGTATTGATGAGGAGTAAGAAGAGAAAGTGAGAGAAAATATATATAAAAATGAGACGTTGGAGGGAGGGGAACAAACTGTCCATGGAACTGGATTAACTGTTCAGCACCTCCCTGAGTATATAACATATAACAGTCTGAACTAATTAGTTATGTCTTCCTTCTCCCCCCCCCCCTTTACCTGAACACAAATGTCATGAAGATTGTCAGCTGTCGAACTTCAAGGGAGAAATCTGTTTTCACTCCTTTCTCTCTTCTGCTGCTTGCTTTGGGTCTCTAAAACAATAAATTCAACAGATCTCCATTTTTCCATCTTTTGGTCGAATCTGGATCCCATCCACATCCGCCTCCTTGACTCTGGCCTTGACGTCGTCCTTGCTGTTTTCCGGTAGCCCGTAAAGCCGTAAATTCCACCTCCTTCCATAACGCTCCGCATCGGATAACCTCTCTTCTAACATCGCAATTTTCTGTTCATAAGCTTCATGTTTCTGCTTGAGAACGTCCATTTCGATGTGAAAACCGCCCACTTCGTTGTATATGCAGTCTACTTTCTCCCGCAGATCTTCGACGAGCACAGCATTTTCAGACACCTTCGATTCCATTCTGTCCGATCTCTCGTTTATTAAATTATAGAAATCAATCAAGCAAAACTCTTTTTTTCCCCTTACTCTCGGGGCTACTCGTTCCATCACTCTTACTTTACTCAGCATTAGACTTCTTTGCGTAGGAATGTACTTCACTTTGTGTGCGCTGTTCTCCTTTCCCCGCCATGACTAGGCCCATTATTCACGGTTCAGTCAAAACACGTCTTGAAGAATAACACGGAGTAAAAGTTGATCGATTTCAAAAATTCAACACAAAGTTCATGTAAAATATATATATATATTTTTTTTTGTCGTCAGTTCATAATAATAAGTAAAGTTAGAAGGGAAATCCCGGGAAAATGATCTCCACTTAGAAAAGGTTGTGTGCACCCACCGCCATCTTGGCCGGAAGTGAGTCGCTTACATCACCGCACCGCGCATGAGTAAAGCTTCGACCTGCGTCATTTCCGCTAGCCGTTTATTTACTTTCCGGCTCTTGAGAGAAAGGAGAATTCCTCCTGTCGAGGAAAGGCACTGAGTTTTTTAAATGGGCCGACAGTGAGGTGGAGTTGTTGCTGCGAGTAACACAGGAGTATAAAGTGGCCAAAGCAAGCGAGAATGTAGACTGGGAGACGGGCCAAAACAAATACGGCGAAATACTGGACCGCTTCAAAGAGCAATATCCTGCGGATGACGCCGCTTACCCCCACAGTAAGGACGAGGTCACAAAACTCACAATAACTACAAAATGAAAGGCTATCAGGCTTAAGTACAGGCATGGGGTAGACTATGAGACAATCAATGGCCCAGACTCCATTTGTTGCACCACCGCCACTGCCACGACGTTACAGCTCACACCATCAGCAGCCTGGTTACCTCTATGGTTCAGCTGTTGCCTCTGCTCCCTCTTCAGCACCAACCAGACAAACACCACCACAGCACCATGAAGATTCTGCTCCATCACTGAATATCTTTACTCTAATGACACAGAGTAGTCCTGTCTTTAATACACATGATATAAGTGCTTGTTAAAAAAGAAACACTTTTTGTTATTGTTGGTTTAATTGTAATTTAATTCTAAGTTTCCTGTTGCCATGGTTACAACGTTGGTCCTGTGTTTAAGTTGTTTGATGGACTTTTTTGGTAATGCTCTGCTTTTCTCTGACTCCTCTCTGATGACAGACATGTAAAGTTTACATTAAAGTGACATTTATTTTTGTGGACATTTTCAGTTTCAACAATTCATGTTTACAGTGCCTACAAGGGCATGAGTTCAGTTTCTCTGTACTGTTTGACAGAGTGGAGTTTTTTTTCTGCAGTAACAAGTAGCCTAACTTTCCCCTGCTGCACATCTGGAAACAATTACACAATAAATGATTGTTCATAAACAAAATAAATAAATAATAAATTGTATCCATTTATTGTATCCGCCGTTGTACTGTGGCTGCCGTCGCATCATCCAAGTGGATGCTGCACACTGGTGGTGGTTGAGGAGAGATCCCCTGATATGATTGTAAAGCGCTTTGGGTGTACAGTAGTACATATGAAAGCGCTATATAAATGCCTGATTCTATTCTTCTTCTTATTGAATCAGTGTATCGCTTTTTACAGATCTGATGAATATAATGAGTTACAATGTTGAGTTAACACTTTCCAGGAGCATAAGCACGTTAGATTTGATATCATGTTAACAGAAAACTGTATATAAAACAAACTGAATGTATAGTTTAATGACACAAGCTCAATGTCATCCTAACATGACTCAGTGTACTGCTTTATACAGATATGGTGAATATAATGACCGTTTCGATGCTGTTTGCATTAACACTTTACAGGAGCCTAAGCACTTTAGACATTATATCACGTTCACAATCTGAAAGTATAATTTAATCAGACAAGCTTAATGTCTACCAAACTGAGTTTTGCTTCACTTTTTCATTCAGAGAAATAACAGTAAGTGGCAAAATGTATATGCAATAATCTGAAATGAGCATCATTCAAGGCTCAAGAAACTTGGTGAGCACATTTCTTACTCGCCTCCCCCAGGGGGGCAGGGATTTGTATTATTTTGAAGGTACCCCCGGGCGCCGCCATTGGCTAGCGGAACCCCACCTGCTGTTAGCATCCCATTGACTCCCATTCATTTTGGCGTCACTTTGACAGCGAATAACTTCACATCTGAGGCGTTTAAAGACTCCATTTGTCCATTATTTATTTCTAAAGAAACACGAAAATGTATAAAAGGCTCCATTACCTTGTAGCTTGCGTTATGGCCCTGTAGAAGCAGTTTTTGTAAAAGTAGGCTAACGATTGCGTCACAGCCACGCGACTCTCTGCCGCACAGTAGAGAGATTACCGTATGGACAGGAGGAGAAGCTCGCGGGCAATCGGGAGGACGTCGAGGCAAAATGACAAAATAATTAATCAGAACACCTACAAAAAGTTTCTCCTGCTCCAAGATCATGGACAGCTCCTACTCACACTCTCCGTCTCTGCAAGTTTCGGAAGGGAATGATTCAGGTTGATCTTGGCACAGCTACTAGAAGACAGACGGGTTGCTCACGTCACATCTACGTCGTCAAGCTCAGTTTGAGTCTGCGCAGTACGCTCGACCCCCAGGAAGTAAGAGTTTCTAATTGGCTTCACTTTGTCTCCGTTGCATCCAATGGGGTCGCTGTGTCCATTTCTTTTACTGTCTATGGCCTCCCCTCAGTTTCCTTGCCTTCTGTTCTGATATTATTGTGCCGTGTTGAGGCTGGAAGTCTCTGTCATATTGGACAGCTGCAGCAACATTTTAGTCTGGAATGATTTCTCTGTTAGCTTCACTAAAGTAATGCATAACAAAACATGCACTGATGACGAATGAAAGATCATCCAGATTTATGTCCATTGCCCTCCGTAATGCTCCAAATCGTGCTTTTAAACGTCCAAATGAGCATTCAATCACCATTCTGCACTCGCACAGTGAAAACCCAAAGTATTGTTCCTGAGGAGTAGAACCTCCACTCGCATACTCTTTCATAACATAGGGCAGCAGGGGGTATGCTGGGTCTCCGAGAAGAAATACAGGAACAGGATCTTCTCCCTCCACGATTACTTTTGGACAAGAAGGAATCTTTCCATCTCTCAAGTAAGCATTGATTTTTGAATTAGCAAATATTCGAGCATCGTGAACGCTGCCAGGCCATTTAATAACAACGTCCATGAATGTGTACTTGTAATCACAGGTAACCTGTACATTCAAGGAGAATTTGCCTTTCCTGTTGATGTAATCAGTGGAGTTACTTCTTCACCTCCGCGTCCTCTTCCTCCTCCTCTTCCTCCTCCTCTCTCTCCTACTTCTTCACCTCCGCGTCCTCTTCCTCCTCCTCTTCCTTCTCCTCTCTCTCCTACTTCTTCACCTCCGCATCCTCTTCCTCCTCCTCTTCCTCCTCCTCTCTCTCCTACTTCTTCACCTCCGCATCCTCTTCCTCCTCCTCTTCCTTCTCCTCTCTCTCCTACTTCTTCACCTCCACGTCCTCTTCCTCCTCCTCTCTCTCCTACTTCTTCACCTCCACATCCTCTTCCTCCTCCTCTCTCTCCTACTTCTTCACCTCCACATCCTCTTCCTCCTCCTCTTCCTTCTCCTCTCTCTCCTACTTCTTCACCTCCGCGTCCTCTTCCTCCTCCTCTCTCTCCTACTTCTTCACCTCCGCATCCTCTTCCTCCTCCTCTCTCTCCTACTTCTTCACCTCCACATCCTCTTCCTCCTCCTCTTCCTCCTCCTCTCTCTCCTACTTCTTCACCTCCGCGTCCTCTTCCTCCTCCTCTCTCTCCTACTTCTTCACCTCCGCATCCTCTTCCTCCTCCTCTTCCTTCTCCTCTCTCTCCTACTTCTTCACCTCCGCGTCCTCTTCCTCCTCCTCTCTCTCCTACTTCTTCACCTCCACATCCTCTTCCTCCTCCTCTTCCTCCTCCTCTTCCTCCTCCTCTCTCTCCTACTTCTTCACCTCCGCGTCCTCTTCCTCCTCCTCTTCCTCCTCCTCTCTCTCCTACTTCTTCACCTCCACATCCTCTTCCTCCTCCTCTCTCTCCTACTTCTTCACCTCCACGTCCTCTTCCTCCTCCTCTTCCTCCTCCTCTCTCTCCTACTTATTCACCTACACGTCCTCTTCCTCCTCCTCTTCCTCCTCCTCTCTCTCCTACTTCTTCACCTCCACGTCCTCTTCCTCCTCCTCTTCCTCTTCCTCTCTCTCCTACTTCTTCACCTCCACGTCCTCTTCCTCCTCCTCTTCCTCCTCCTCTCTCTCCTACTTCTTCACCTCCACGTCCTCTTCCTCCTCCTCTTCCTCCTCCTCTCTCTCCTACTTCTTCACCTCCACATCCTCTTCCTCCTCCTCTTCCTCCTCCTCTCTCTCCTACTTCTTCACCTCCACGTCCTCTTCCTCTCTCTCCTACTTCTTCACCTCCACGTCCTCTTCCTCCTCCTCTTCCTCCTCCTCTCTCTCCTACTTCTTCACCTCCACGTCCTCTTCCTCCTCCTCTCTCTCCTACTTCTTCACCTCCACGTCCTCTTCCTCCTCCTCTTCCTCCTCCTCTCTCTCCTACTTCTTCACCTCCACATCCTCTTCCTCCTCCTCTTCCTCCTCCTCTCTCTCCTACTTCTTCACCTCCACGTCCTCTTCCTCCTCCTCTTCCTCTCTCTCCTACTTCTTCACCTCCACGTCCTCTTCCTCCTCCTCTTCCTCCTCCTCTCTCTCCTACTTCTTCACCTCCACGTCCTCTTCCTCCTCCTCTTCCTCCTCCTCTCTCTCCTACTTCTTCACCTCCACGTCCTCTTCCTCCTCCTCTTCCTCTTCCTCTCTCTCCTACTTCTTCACCTCCACGTCCTCTTCCTCCTCCTCTTCCTCCTCCTCTCTCTCCTACTTCTTCACCTCCACGTCCTCTTCCTCCTCCTCTTCCTCCTCCTCTCTCTCCTACTTCTTCACCTCCACATCCTCTTCCTCCTCCTCTTCCTCCTCCACTCTCTCCTACTTCTTCACCTCCACGTCCTCTTCCTCTCTCTCCTACTTCTTCACCTCCACGTCCTCTTCCTCCTCCTCTTCCTCCTCCTCTCTCTCCTACTTCTTCACCTCCACGTCCTCTTCCTCCTCCTCTCTCTCCTACTTCTTCACCTCCACGTCCTCTTCCTCCTCCTCTTCCTCCTCCTCTCTCTCCTACTTCTTCACCTCCACATCCTCTTCCTCCTCCTCTCTCTCCTACTTCTTCACCTCCACGTCCTCTTCCTCCTCCTCTTCCTCTCTCTCCTACTTCTTCACCTCCACGTCCTCTTCCTCCTCCTCTTCCTCCTCCTCTCTCTCCTACTTCTTCACCTCCACGTCCTCTTCCTCCTCCTCTTCCTCCTCCTCTCTCTCCTACTTCTTCACCTACACGTCCTCTTCCTCCTCCTCTCTCTCCTACTTCTTCACCTCCGCGTCCTCTTCCTCCTCCTCTTCCTCCTCCTCTCTCTCCTACTTCTTCACCTACACGTCCTCTTCCTCCTCCTCTCTCTCCTACTTCTTCACCTCCACGTCCTCTTCCTCCTCCTCTTCCTCCTCCTCTCTCTCCTACTTCTTCACCTACACGTCCTCTTCCTCCTCCTCTTCCTCCTCCTCTCTCTCCTACTTCTTCACCTCCACGTCCTCTTCCTCCTCCTCTTCCTCCTCCTCTCTCTCCTACTTCTTCACCTACACGTCCTCTTCCTCCTTCTCTTCCTCCTCCTCTCTCTCCTACTTCTTCACCTCCACGTCCTCTTTCTCGGCCTCCTCTAATTCTCTCTCTTCCTGCTCTCTCCATTGTACTCCACACGGACAGCTTACCTGTGGCTTATTTATAGTGCTTAGGCTGATTGCAAAGTGAACTAATTATCTAAAACAGTTTTCACATGTGACAGTGTGCCAGACAGTTGGCAAAATAGTGTAAATAATAGCCATACATGTGTATAGTTTTGCTAGGAGTGTGTTGATCATTTGGAAATTGAGTGTAAAGCAGTGAGTTGTGTTTACAGTTCTGCAAAAACAGTGCTGTGCAGTGGATTGTACCTACAGTTTTGCAAAGTGTGTTACAAAATTGCAAACTGAGTGCAAAGCAGTGTTTGTGCTTTTAGTTTTGCAAACTCAGTGAGTGGTTTTGCTATAAGTATTAATAGTTTTAGAAATTGTGCTATAAGAATCACGGTTAGGGTTTAAGCATTCAGAAAAAACTGTAAATCTTCCTGTTACGATTCAGTGTGTGAAACCGCTTCAGATTCAGTGTGTGGAGGAACAGATCATTCAAACTGATTCGCGAACCGATTTAGACAGTTCTGCTAACTTGTTTGATTAAGTCTTTGAAGAGAGACAAAGAACTTATATGGACAAGAAGTGTCTCAAACTGGCGACCCGTGTGAGCGTCGAGTCTGAGGAGGCGGGGCGGGAGAAACCACGATCTCTGATATTTTGAATTGGACTGCAGTACCTATTTCCACCACTAGCTGTCCTTCTTGCAGACTGCACCTTCATTCAAAACAATGTTATTTCTTCTTAAAATGGTATTTTGTTTTCAGATGACACACACAAACCATCATATGAATAGACATTTTCAAGAACCAGTTGAACACTGATGTGCTCAATGTAAAACACTGATGAATGGAAAACACTTCTTCTCCATTCGTCATAATGACTTAGGCCTTTTGTTTTGTTCAGTGTTACACTTACTACAGACAGTACATATATAAGTGTGTTGTAAAATATTTGGGAATATTGTTTTTATTCTCAGAACACACAAATACACGGAAACAAATATATTTTATTTTCCCCAAAAAAACAATGTACACAGTGTACATCCCAGCCAACACAAAGTTGCAGATACAGTGGTCTACAAGAATTTCCAGTAAAACCCCTATGCTGCATCCCCTCTCCTGTTCTGGTCTGGCCACAGCTCCTCATCCACTTGCTTGGAGAAGGGGTATACCGTATACGCATTTGTGGATTTCGGTCATACACTTTCCATCTCCAGGCAGAAAAGCATTCCTCAATAGGATATAGGAATGGAGAATATGGAGGGAGATATACAACTAGAAAGCATGGGTGGGCAGTGAACCAGTTACGAACCAGGGCTGCGTTTCCCAAAAGCATCGTAAGCCTAAGTTGATCGTAAAAACGATCGTACGACTGATCTTAATATTATGGTCTGTTTCCCAAAAGCATCGTAGCTTCGTCTCGCGGTCCTACCCCAAAGCAACAAATAAAATAAAATTCCTTATCAAAATTTATAAGGAAAGACAAGTATTTTGTTTAGGCTTGGCTTGTAGGGAATTCCAAACCTGCGTATATTCTAACGCACATAACTATAGAACCCATTCTAAATGCGCATGTGACCGCCATCAGCGTTTCTCACAGGTTCGCGTTTAAAGTCTGTGTAGAGAGAATGGTGTCGTCTTAGCGGCCCCTAATTTAATAACAAATGATCATTGCGACGGAAGCAAATCAATCAAAACTAACTTTAGATGGAAATAACTTAACTCTGCTGTAAAGCCGAAACAATCTCTGTTACCTTAAATTATACGCTTATCTCTGTAAAGCTGCTTTGAGACAATCTACATTGTTAAAAGCGCTATATAAATGAAGATGACTTGACTTGACTTAAGTAGCACTTGAAAATCTTCGTAGATCTACGAGTGCTCTGGAGTAATCGTACAGCCCCAAGTGCATCGTAAGAAGACAGATTTATGAGGACACCTGCAGGACAACCGGCAGATTACACCTTTAACTTTATTCAAATGCAATGTGATTATAATATAAGGTTTTGATTGTACTTTATTGTACACTTTATTACTTTTTTTTTTTTTTGTTGGTTAAATTAATGTATAAATTAAATTATTAAAAAGGTCATAAAACAAAACAAAAAATAGAAATAATTTAATCTAATAATTTTAATCAAAATTAATGTAATTAACAAAAAAAAAAAAAAAAAATCCTTTAAGTCTGTTAAAAATTACATCTTTGTTTCTCCTCTAAAAGGACATTAATTTGATCTTTTTGCAAAGGTATCTTTTCTTTTTTTACAAAGTAGGAATACATTTCCCAAATACCTGAAACATACTTTATGTTTACAGTCCTACAGAACAGTCCACAGGCAGTACTGTACTACTGTACTCATTGAGGACTGTGTTGATACTGTGGGAATATGTTTAACCCTTAATCACTCTTTGGGGTCAAAATGACCCCAATGGACTTTTCCTTCATTTTTTTTAAATGTTACCTTCATCTCAGGGGCATGAAACTCTGTGACTTTTCCTAAATAATCTATCTAAACATGCACAAAAAAACTGGGCTTCATTTGGTTGTTCTAAAGGTGTGTAAAAAAAAAAGTACCATTTAAGGTCTTTGGGGTCAAAATGACCCCACATTGAAAATGAATGGGAAAATGAAAAAAATGACTTTTTTTAATTTTGTTTGTCAAAAAAATAACAGTAAATCCATTATAAATCTGAAAAATTCTACAAATAAACCAAGGTCTGGTCCTAGTGCATAAATAAAAAGTAGAACGAACTTTCTATCTCATACACACACATACACACACACACACACACACACACAAACACACAGATGTATGTGACTGCAACAGAGAGCATTTTCACAGAAATTGACAATTAAAATAAACAAAACTGGCATAAATCTTAAAAAATTTACATTTAAATGAAGGTCTGGTCCTAGAGCATAAACCCAAAGTGGAACGAACGTTCTATCTCATACACACACACAAACACACACAAACACACACATGTATGTCACTGGAACAGAGAGCATTTTTATAGAAATTGGCAAATAAAATCAACTAAACTGGCATAAATCTGAAAAATGTCACATATGCAACATGGAGCTTGTTCCCACACACACACACACACACACACACACACACACACACACACACACACACACACACACACATTACAGTCATGTCGTCAAGTGGTGACTTGTAATGTTTCTGCAAATGTATGTATAATAATTTGCAAAAGCAGATAATTCAAAATATATCAGAAAACAACAACAAATTCCAACTCTGACAAAACTACGTATTTTTAATGTATTTCAAAATGTTTAAATAAATATTCACAAAATATATATCATAAAGTTGTGAGGAGAAGTTGAAGCATCAAGAACAATGAAGTGAAAATGAATGAGTCTCTATGGCCCTCTATTGGATATATGTGGTCATTGCACTTTCTTTCTTTAATTATAATGTCTAAAGTTTTTCCACAAACCAGCAGATGTCAGTATTCTATCCATAACACATAGAGCAATGTCCAAAAACTATTTAGATTTAATTAAGATCATCATTTAAGTGATTTTTTCTTGAACAAATCATTTTTCATGAGCCAATTTATGGCCTAGTTATGTAATTGTGCAGAAAATAGGTAAAAAACTTCAAATTTTCCACAAAAACACAGCATAAATGTATAGTTGAGAAGTAAATAAAAAAAATGATATATAGTTTTCCATATAAAAAATGTATATTTCCTTATGCAATTGCTCTTTAAAAGTTTGGGGTCAAAATGACCCCAAAGACCTTAAGTGTTGTCCTTTTTTAGGAGTGATTAAGGGTTAATTTATGTTCATGTGAGGCATAGATGATGACAGTTTAATTTATGTTCATGTGAGTTGACAGTTCAAAGAAGATTAAGTCAAGCAACCCAGTCATCGGACATTAACCTTTGTATCTGTGTACACTTCCTGAACAGTGACATGACTCCAAGTTAAACTATTATCATGTGAAGGTATGGGTGATGCTATCAGGCTGATTGGATCATTTGAATGATAGTGTTATGCTTATTCTTGATTGAATCAAGAATCATCCCTCTGCTTTGTTTGACTTGTCTCCACCTCCAAAAGTCCCACCTCCTTGTAAATGTATAAAAACTATACTGTATAGAACTCAGACAGACTTTGGTGACTGCAGCTACCGACAGCTCGTGATCTCAATAAAGAATCCTGCTGAAGAAACAACCAAGTCTCCTGGTCTTCGATTCTGAGTTTACAACAATTTGGTGCCCTGTGACCTGGATAGAGTTCCAGCTTCTTCACCTGAATCCAGATTGAAAAACTTCAAGCTCAAACAAAGATCTGCCTTCCAGACTGCATCTTTTGGAATCCAGAGCGAAACTTCCAGCTGAACAAAGATTTCCAGACTGAATTTTCAAATTTTGACTGAATTTTTTGCTACTCTATTCAAAAGAACCTTTAAATACCAGTACAAGTTTAATATCCTCTGCGCCGTTCAGAGAAGTAGTTAACAGACAGCTGCAGGGTTTGGTTAACTAAGTTTATCCTCTAAAAAAAGGTTTTTTTTAAGAGATGAAATTGCATTATCCTCTACATTGCTAGAGAAGGTTTATCCTCTGTAAAGTTAGTGAAGATTTATCCTCTGCTTTATCAGGGACGGTTAGCATAAGGTGCTAATATTTTGGTTTATCCTTTGCTTCAGGCAGAGAAGAATTAGCTTTACGTGCTAGTTATTTCTGTTGATCCTCTGTTCTTGTAGGCAGGGAAGATTTTAGCGTAAAGTGCTAGTAATTTGTGTTATCCTTTGCTCTGGGCAAGGAAGGTTAACAATAGCTGATGTGTTAACAAGTGTACCCTCTGTGTAGACACTAGAGAGAAGTTTTAGTGTTTTTGATTGTGTGGTAACAAAGAAAACTCACAAAAAAATGTTTAGGAAAAATGCCAGACTGATCCCCACTACTGAAAAAGGTGGCCGTGCGGCTCCATTGTGGTCAGAAAGCGAATTTAAAATATTGTTGGGAGAACAAATGGACCTAATAGTCACTGAAAAAGTTAGACAGGAACTAACTCAGAAATATGAAATTCACCCAGACAAAACTTGGTCAGTAGAAGATTGTAAAAAGGTACTAGGAGCAAGTGTTCGCAAGAACAAGGTTAAAGCCATTATTTGTTGCCACAGAGAATTCGTTTTAGCAATAGCTACAGAACAGTCTAAACGCAACTCAGAGCTAGAGAAACAGAACAATGAGCTCCGTGCTAGAATATCTTCTTTGACTAAGAAATTACACCGCAACAAAGATGCAGAAAAAACTGATGAGGGAGAATTTAGTCAGCCAGATAACATTTATCCTGACTTAAAAGCTTTATTTGAAACAGATGTAGCCATCCAATCAGTAACTGATAAGCCAGTAGATTCAGTGAAGGTGTGTGGGGCAAGGAGAAGATCTCAGGGAACTGAGGGAACTGAAATTATTCCTCCCAACTCTTCTGTTGTCCAAATACAAGCTGTTGCCAAAGCGCTAGGACCCAAAGATATCGAGAGACTATCCCAGAGTTTACCCTCAGCACGCACAACATTTTCTGAATTTAGAAGAGCATTGATCAGTAAAATGCATCTCTATGACATGACGTTGACAGAAGTTACACAGCTGATGTCACAAATTCTAACTGAATCTGAATTCAACAGTTTTGAGTCTGCTGTTACTTCCGAACTACAACATGCCAGTAGAAGCGATATGAGAGAAGGTGTTTTGAAAATCCTAAAGAATATCTTAGGACCTAAAATAGATTGGTCTAGAATTACTAGCTGTATACAAAAGAAAGAAGAAACTGTTAGTGAATATACTGAGAGGTTCTGTCAGGCAGCTGTAACGTATAGTGGAATCGTTGATGACCCTGAAAGTGTACTAGATGATAATGGACCCCTAGTTCGAATCTGGTCAGATGGCCTTGTAGCCGAGTACAGAAGAGCGTTGCCATTCCTGGACCTAACCTGGGCTAACCGAACTCTCAGAAGTAACTTAGACAGATTTAAGAGATGCTGATGTTAAAGCCAAAGTGAGAGTAGCAGCAGCAGCAGCAGCAGCTACATTTAGCACAGCAAAACAAGAAAACCGGTGGTCTAAAAAAGAAGACAAATGCCACTACTGTGGAAAATTAGGACATTGGGAGAAAGAATGTAGGAAGAAGTTGCAAGATAATAAAATAAATAGAATGCATAATCTTGCTCCTTCTCAGCCTGCCTACAACCCGGACGTAGTTCCGCCAATGTCCACTGAAACTTTAGGACAGCTCGCTCAGGCTCTTCTAAGAGCACAAAAAGAACAGGAAAAAAACTAATTGTTGGGGCTGTGAGTAGCTACCTTTCCCCTGTAATCCATCATAATGACAAAATAATTTTTGTGAAAGGTAGCATAAAAGAGAAAGAGATTGATTTTTTGCTTGATACAGGTGCAGAGATTACAATAATTTCTACAAAATTGGCTAAAGGTTTAGACATCCCGTACAAGAAAACCAAACTTTCTTTAACTGGCGTAATAGGTGAAGATTCTGTTTTGTATGAAACCCCGCCCATAGAGGTACAATTTGGCCCGAAAACTCTGACGACAAAATTGCTATGTGCTCCATTGAATACAGGTGCAATTTTAGGCATGGATCTCCTGAGACAAGTACATCTAACTTTAGACATGTCCTCAGAATCTGCTAGCATTAAAATTTCCTCAGCACACGTTTCTACCAATAATGCAATCCCTCCAGAGTATGCTTTCTTACTGAATCATCCAATTTGGGCTAATGACAAGGATGATTGTGGTTTATTGACAGGTGTAGAACCAGTCAAACTGACAGGAACTCCACCTCCGGTTACCAAACAATATCCGATCAGTAAGGAAGCCATACAGGGAATCAAACCTATTGTAGAAAAGCTGCTGACGCAAGGAGTGCTAGTTAAAACCAACAGTCCCTGTAACTCACCCATATGGCCAATCAAGAAATCCAATGGGACATGGAGACTCACCATAGACTACAGAGTAGCCAATAAAAACATTGATAAAATCACCCCGCTAGTGGCAGATCCATCTACAATTTGTAATGGCTTACCATTAGATTGTAAGATTTTTTCAGTAATTGATATGTCTAATGGATTCTTTTCAGTACCATTGCACTCTGACAGCCAGCCATGGTTAGCTTTCACAGTTGACCATGAACAATATCAGTGGACCCGAATGGCTCAGGGATTTCAAAACTCCCCGACCGTATACCATCAGGCTGTCAGACGTGATTTGTGTGACCCAGAATGTCCAGTAAAACAGTCCACTATGATCCAATATGTCGATGATATTTTGATTGCCTCAACAGATCACGAGGTACATCAAACTGAATTGGCATCATTGTTGGACTATTTGCATAAAAAAGGACACAAATGCAGCTTTCACAAAGCTTAAATTGCTAAAAACCAAGTAATGTTTCTGGGTCAAACAATTGGTGCAGGAAATAGATCCATTACACAGGATCGAGCGGCTTCAGTCAAAGCCATACCTCCGCCTACTACCATTAAAACACTACGCTCATTTTTAGGAACAGCAGGTTACTGTAGACCGTGGATTGAAGAATATGCCTCGATTGCTCAGCCTCTCTATGACTTGTTGAAAGGCCATGGTAAAGATTCAGATATTGTTTGTATGGAAGAACTTCACCTCAAAGCATTCAATGATTTGAAGAGAGCACTATGTCAAGCCCCAGCATTAGGAATTGCCCAATCTGATAGACCCTTTGTGCTTTATGTCCATGAACACTTGGACTTTATGACTGCATGTCTAATGCAAGATCATGGGGGCAGTTTACGTCCAATTCATTACTATTCTGGTAAACTTGACATAGTAGCTCAAGGTATGGGACCATGTCTTAGAGCAGTACAGGCAGTTCATCTAGCGCTTCAGGCTTCATCAGTAATGGTGTTAGGTCAGACGGTAAATGTAAAATGCCCTCACGCAGTGTCCGCACTAATGAATCAAGCAAAAGTCACTTCTGTCACTTCCTCTCGTTGGGGAAATTGGTTGACTACTCTCACAGCCCCGAACATTGTTTTACAGCGTGCACCAGTCACGAACCCCTCAGCATGTATGATGTCTGCAATGACTGAAGTTGTGTTAGAGGATGAAGGTGAAATGACTCATGATTGTGTTACGCTTACATACGCAGCGACAAGTGAAATAGCAGAAACTCCCATAGAAAATACAGAATTTGAGTTGTTTGTTGATGGTTCAGCTCAAGTAATTGAAGGGAACAGACGAGCAGGTTATGCAGTAACGCCCACCACTGAGGTGGTAGCTTCAGGTTGTCTTCCAGATCATTTTTCAGCTCAGGCTGCAGAACTGGTAGCTTTAACTAGAGCATGCACACTAGCTTCAGGATCAGTTGCAAATATCTACACAGATTCCAGGTATGCTTTTGGGGTTACTCATGATTTTGGTGTCATTTGGCAAAGCAGACAGTTTCTAACTTCTGCTGGATCCCCCATTAAGCATGCTGAATTAGTGAAAGATCTTATGTTTGCCATGAAACTTCCAAAGAAATTAGCGGTGATCAAAGTAAAAGCACATCTCACAACTAACACTACAGAAGCTAAAGGTAATGCTCTTGCAGATGTAGCAGCTAAACAGGCGTGTTCCTATGTAACTGTACAAGTGTGTTCAGGTAGTACAGCACAGAAGACAATTCTGCCTCCTGAATCTATCATTGATTTGTACAAAGATGTTCCTCTATATGAAGCATGGACATGGTTAGACAAAGGAGCCACCGTTGATTCATCTGGCTGCTGGACCAAAGGGGGGAAGTATGTTGCTCCCGAATCACTGCTGCCATATTTGGCTCAACAAATACACAATTTGGGTCACAGTGGTCCAGCAACGATGAATCACAGGTTCTCAAATCAATGGTGGAATCCAAAATTCAGAAATGTAGCCACCGAAACAGTCAAGAGGTGTGTTACATGTCAGAAAAATAATGATGTACCAGCAGCCATTACACCTGCAGCACATACCCCAGCTCCACCAGGACCATTTCGTCACCTGCAAGTTGATTACATCTCGTTGCCTCGTTGTAAGGGAAAAACTGACGTTTTGGTAATAATCGACAAATTCTCAAGATGGGTAGAAGCTTATCCAACAGGGCGTGCTACCGCTGCACATACTGCTAAATGTCTTGTCACTGATTTCATTTCCAGATGGGGATTACCAGATTGCATTGACTCAGATCAGGGTACGCACTTCACAGGACAGGTAGTTAAAGAAGTGTCTAAAATTTTGAAGATTAAGTGGAATCTTCACTGCCCCTACAGGCCACAAGCATCAGGACAGGTTGAAAGGGCAAACAGAACAATCAAAACCAGGCTAAGCAAAATGCATCAGGAAGGAGTGTCATGGGTTGAAGCGCTGCCAGCTGTACTGTGTAGTATGAGAGCGTCACCTAACAGATCAGTAGGACTGAGCCCTCATGAGATTATTACAGGACGCCCAATGCAGATGCCAGGTGTGATTGACCTTAGAAATGCTGATGTTCACATTGCCTCAGATGCCCTGATCTCTTACTGTGAACACCTTACAAAGGCAGTACAGTGTGCCAGAGAGAGAGTTGAGTCATGTTGGCAGACTCCACCAGAGGGTGGACACACAATCATCCCAGGTCAATGGGTCATGATAAAATCATTCAAAAACAAACCATTAGAGCCTAAGTGGCAAGGACCACATCAAGTAATGTTGATTACAGCAGCTGCAGTGTTGTGCCAGGGAAAGAAAACATGGACTCATGTGTCACATTGCAAAGTGGTTCCTCCCCCTACAGGGATAGGATAGGACACATGGACCAGTGAGGAGCCCAGGAAGAACTGGAAGCAACAGGCTTTCGGGGGCCAACCCTGCGGTGAAGATTCCCTTATAGGCCCTTCCCAACCATAGTCCCTCCTCACCTCACTGTTCCTTTTAGGTGTCTCATGAACTAAGAAATGGGGAAAGAAGGAACCACAATTAGCAGATACAGATTGAACAAGAGGATACAACCCTAATGTTTGCAGTCTTTACAATGAATACTGGTCTGTTGCAGTTGTTCTCTTTTGTTTTTCTTTCTTAACTCTGTGCAGATACCACTTGACGGTTATCCTGAGAACCATATGCACTGACCTACACACCTGCATATGAAGACCCAACCTCCAGAAAACAACTAGACCAACTGCAGAGACTACAACCAACACAGAAGAAAAATACACAACGCAGAGACTCATCTACGGGAACTTCAGTCATCCAGCAACATGATCAAGATTGCCTTAATCCTAACCATCATGAACATAGCACAAAGTGTAGACCCCAGAAACAACATCTTCTTAGAGCTGATGAATATGTCAAGAAATGCCTTGTTTGCTGGAAAGAACGTTTGCATGCCACACGCACCGTCTGTAGGAGCAGGAATCCCATGGGTGGCACACCCTATCTCCAAATGTGACACGTGTACCTTATTCAATCATCATACCAGTGGAGTATTCAGCAAAGATACATGTCACAACGTAACCATTCCTCCAGCTTCTCAGTGTTGCATACCTGGACTACCATCCTGCAACCTAACTTCAGCTACTCCCATCATGACAGATCTACTCCTGCCAATGATGTTCTATTGGTGCATGGAAAATTATGCTCCAGCATCGACTCCACTGGGTGAAATTCCCCGTGAACGTTGCAGTTTTGTGATTGAAAGAGGAACAGATGAATCCCATGTGTACATTACTACTACAGAGAAGAAACAGGAAAATGACTTAAACGAGTGTCTCTCCAGGAACCCATCCCTACCGAAACTTTTTGCAATAAATCAGTGGTGTATGATTCCTCCACCAACTGGCACTTTTTGGTTATGTGGAACTTCTGTCTACAGCATCCTACCCAGCCAATTCAACGGCAGGTGCACCCTGGTTTATGTTCTGCCAGCTATCAGAGAAAACACACACTCCACTCCAAGCTCTCCACAGTTACATGATTCAGCTCCTTCAACAATGATGGCTGCATTCCAGGACTCACTTGTGTTCAAACGTGGTGGTCAAGAACTCTTGGAGCCTTAATCCCATCGTATGGAGTCATGCAGGCTCTCGATCAAGTCAGAAGCCTGTCAGATTCTGTACAGAAATTGGCCAATGATACTGTTTTGGCCCTGGGCAACATCACGAACACTCTCGCTTCGCGCAAGATCATGATCTTACAGAACAGAGTAGCCTTGGATTACATTCTTGCAACGCAAGGGGGAGCCTGCACCATTATCGGCCCTGAGTGCTGCACCGGGTTAATGGATCCAACCGAGAACTTGAACAAAATCCAACAAGACATTCTTGATCTTTCAACAAAATTACACCAGATGACTGAAGACAATTCTTCATGGTTCGGAAACTTGATTGGTAAACCCTGGCTGTGGATTAGAGAAATAGCAATTCTGCTGTTATTTCTTCTACTGGCATTCTACGTATGCGTCCACAGTATCAAGTGTTTCATTCAACAGATGACTCACGCCTCGCACGAGAAAATGACTGGTCCAACCATAAAAGAATATTACCCGTAAGAACTTCACGGACCCTAATTACATGTTTGTTTCTGTGTCAACATGCAATTACAGAAAATCAACACAGAACATATGCTATGTGCCTGTAACTTTTTCAAGTTTCTTTTTCATTAACTTTTAAGTATCTAAATATGTATTTTGTGAGCGTTATTAGAACTCTCAAAGGGGGAAATGTGGGAATATGTTTAATTTATGTTCATGTGAGGCATAGATGATGACAGTTTAATTTATGTTCATGTGAGTTGACAGTTCAAAGAAGATTAAGTCAAGCAACCCAGTCATCGGACATTAACCTTTGTATCTGTGTACACCTCCTGACTCCAAGTTAAACTATTATCATGTGAAGGTATGGGTGATGCTATCAGGCTGATTGGATCATTTGAATGATAGTGTTATGCTTATTCTTGATTGAATCAAGAATCATCCCTCTGCTTTGTTTGACTTGTCTCCACCTCCAAAAGTCCCACCTCCTTGTAAATGTATAAAAACTATACTGTATAGAACTCAGACAGACTTTGGTGACTGCAGCTACCGACAGCTCGTGATCTCAATAAAGAATCCTGCTGAAGAAACAACCAAGTCTCCTGGTCTTCGATTCTGAGTTTACAACAATACGCAGTCCTGCAGTTTTCTAGAGTGAGTAGATTTCTTACCTATTCTCATTTGGGAAGGTCCGGATGATGGATGCTACAGTGAACCTGCTCAAATTTGGCTGTACTCTTTGCCCAGCCTCCCTCATCCCCCAGCTTTATACATCAGAATATGCTGACAATGATTCTTCGATATTCCTTAATCCTCTAGCCTAATACCTCTAAGCTCAACAACTCAGAAAGGGATTTTTGTGACCTCCCCTTATCCCTGGCAGAAGTCAGTCAGTGTTTAGAGCTGATAAAAGACCACAAGTCACCTGGGACAGATGGTCTATCGTCTGAATTTTATAAATTGTTTTCCCAGCAGATGGCGCCCTTCTTACTGCAGGTTTTTAGATGCGCTTTAATCAAGTTTCTCAAACTGACAGGAATACTTTTAGTCGCCTTATTAAAATCTCTTACTGAAATTACAGCACCTCTCAGAGTCATAAACTCAGAAAAAGAAAGAAGATCTCCTCGAGCTCTGAATAAATCAGAAACAAGAATAATATTCTGATCCACACAATCCTTGAACAAAAGTGCTTTGTTTCCACACAATACATTTCCATTATTCCACATAAGACACGTGTGTGGGGAGAAATGATGTCTGAAAGCAATCTTCCAGGATTCTAGAGCTTGTTTGTACAAATCTGAGAGTTTAATAGGTAATTTGCTGCATTTAAAATGACAAGATAATAAAAACTGAAGGTCACCACAATGTTTGAAGATTATGTTAGGGATCCAAAACCAGTGTAATCCATCATTAGAAATACAATACTTAATCCAGTTCATTTTGATCATAATCATTTTTGAATAATATCAGCCACAGGTCTATAGCCTACATGATTTTTGAGACAAATCCGATTTAAACCAAGTGTACACAGGGCCGGCGCTAGCTATAGGCAGAGCAGGCGATTGCCTAGGGCCTCGGGCGTTGAGGAGGGGCCTCCATAACCGTAACATCCCCTATATATATAGTCCACCAGTCAAGACGGACAGAAATACTAGCCTCATTGTTCATTGGATATTGTTGAATTGTCACTCATCTGCAGTTAAACCAATTAATGTTTCCGTTTCAAAGCGGGTGCTGCCGGCTTCTGAAAGTTTGTGTAACGAACGCATCCAGCAGGTGCTGGATGCCTAAATAGGCACTCAAAGAAGCACAGCTCGTAATGCAGGTGTGTGAGTTGCCGTCATCTATTTTGGAGTGATTGCAATGTATTCTAAATATAAACTTGTAGGCCTACTGTAGATCAGCGTCATTTCTGGAAAAATCATTCACCGCTTTATTACGAGTTTAAAAGAGCGCGAGCGTCATTAACGTGCCCAGACGCGACGCTTTGAATTTGCGCGTACAATGAATAACATCGCATCGGGAGCTGACTAGTAAAAAAGCTACAAAAGTAAAAGACAAGACGTTTGTATTGAAAGTTAAAAAGCCAACACACTACAACATTTTTAAATGTTTCAAATAAAGGATCTCATATCTATGGGTCTATCTTCTACATTCTGCTGATGAGTTTAAAAAAAAACTTTTTTTCTGCTCAGAAGCGATCGTGTCTTTCTCTTCCACTTGATTTGTGTATAGCATATTTAAGGTAACAATGCAATACATAATATCACAATATCTGCAGTCAATATTGATTAAATGGGAGTCGAAAAATCCTGCCCATACCGCAGCTATGAAAAAAAATGACAAAAGCACTTATGTTCATCTACTGAAGTGGTATTCTGGAACTGTGAATAAATTTAATAAAACAGCAAAATAACAACAACAACAATAACAATAACATCTTCATTAAACAAAAAAGAGATTACCTTAGATAAAGTTTGATTAATATGTACAGTACCGGTAAAAAGTCTGGACCCATTACTATTTTTAATGTTTAAAGTTTCATATTATGCTCTACAAGCCTGCATTTATTTGATCAAAAAAACAGAAAAAAAAAGAAAAAAAAACAGGAATATTCAGCAAGAACGTGTTAAATATATAAAAAGTGATAGTGAAGACTTTTTTAAAACAACTTTTTAAAAATAAAAAGATCCTGAAAAAAAGTATCACAGGTTATAAAATAAATATTAAGCACAATTTCTAACATTTGATAATAAATCAGAATATTAAAGTTTTCTGAAGGATCACGTGACATTAAATTCATCTTTGCATCACAGAAATATATTTTAAAGTATAGTAAAATAGAAAACCATTATAATATTTCACTATATTATTTTTCTGTATTTTTGATCAAATAAATCTGTATTTTTGATCAAATAAATCCAGGCTTGATAAGAGATAAGTCTCTCATAAGAGACTTCTTTCAAAAACATTAAAAATAGTAATTTGTCCAAACATATGTACTGTATAAGTAAAAATATACTACATTTAAAATTAAATGTTGTATAAATATAAAGGTTAGGAATCATATTTGTTTCAAGTGTTTTTTATTGGGGGTGGGGGGCCTCCAACATTAATTTTGCCTAGGGCCTCCTAAGGTCTAGAACCGGCCCTGAGTGTACAAGTGTATATATGGGGGTTTAGATCTCTCTGTGCCTCGATCAGGTTCAGACACTGACAGAGATCTGCTATTCGGTGTTTGACGCTATTAGACACATTTCTAGAAGGAAATCTATCAGCAATAAATCTGGAGCCTCATTGAAATCGCCACCAAATAATAAAGGCAGAGGGATATTTAAGTTTTTAATTACTTATATAAATGACTATATTATCTGGTAGAACAACTGAGATAATCCACTTCCAATCCCTGAAGAAAGCGTTTCTATAATCTTTCCTTGAAATCCACTATTAAGTAATATAGCGACCCGACCCGATGAACTGGAGTTATGACAGAAAGAAATATTGCTCCTCCACTGATTACACCCGAATTTATCATCGTTTACACAAGAGTGTGTCTTGGAAAAATAGATGTCCCTTTTCATGGATTTACAAAACAAAACTTTTTTTTACAAATGTACAAATCTTTCTGCTTGTTTAAGTCACGAAGCCCCCGAACATTCAAAGAGAAACACGAGAGGAAGTTGATATATAATATTCATATAAAACAGTAATATTGTGAAATATTATGACAATTTAAAATGACTGTTTTCTATTTTAATACATTTTAAAATGTAATTTATTCCTGTGATCAAAGCTGAATGTTCAGCATCATTACTCCAGTCTTCAGTGTCACATGATCCTTCAGAAATCACTCTAATATGAGGATTTGATGATCAAGAAACATTTATGATTATTATCAGTGTTGAATTTTTATTTCATGATGCTATGATGAATAGAAAGTTCAAAAGAACAGTATTTATCTGAAATCTAAAGCTTTTGTAACATTAAACACGACCCTTCAAAAGTTTGGGGTCAGTAAGAATTTTAATTTTATTTTTGGGGGAAAGAAATAAAATAAATCAATACTTTTATTCATCAAGCATGAGTTAAACTGATCAAAGGTGACAGTAAAGACTTTTATAATGTTAGAAAATATTATATTTCAGATAAATGCTGTTCTTTTGAACTTTCTGTTCATCAAAGAATTTTGAAAAAATAAAAATTGTACAAAACTGTTTTCAACTTCAAATGCTGCGAAAAACTAGTTTGGAAACACTTTTAATCGAGAAAAAGGGTTTTAAAGCAAATAAATATGGAGTCACATGACAGAAGCTGTATTAGTTGATCCTGTTCATAATATTCATATAATTAAATTGTATATTACATTATTTTATCACTATTGGTAAGAATAACACGTAATAACATCATTCTTCCTTATTTTTATAATTTTGTCTGTTTTTTATAATCTAAAACAAGTTAAACAGAAAAATATCCTAAAAGCTGCAGCCGTTTCTGAATATTGCTGGATCAAGTATTGATCTAAATAACCTTTATAATGAAGTACAGAAAATCATGACACTTGTTAATAAAAATAATTGTTTGTATTCAATTTATTAATATATAATAACATGTTTATAATGGACGAGGAAATCAGAGGCTTGTAAATCTCTGCCGCTCGTCAAAACTCCAGATGTGTGTCTGTCAAACGCAGGAAGACTGAAGGAGTTTCCAATAAAGGCAGAAAGAAAGGTCAAATAAACATGTTACGTCTGTAAAGTATTGTTTCCACGACTTAAACCCTAATTATCATCCCAAACATTTCATCTTTCACTCTGAGCATTAAATCACATAATCACATATTATTTATTTATTTAAAACACAAGATTATCAGCAAGAACCTTTACATCCATTTATTCCAATGAACAAATGATCATTTCTCCTCTATAACTGAAATAATTATTCATTTAGTCTCATGTTGAACAAACACTGAGAATGTGCAGAATTTACTGCTTCAGTGATTTGATGTAATACAAGAAAATATGATATATAATCATATATAATTATGAAAATTAATAAACACACACTGACTGAAATAATGGGGTAAATGTCAATTCTCCTGAAAACATGAATGCTGAAACGGTCTCTAATCGGTCTAATTGTGTGAAGTGGAATATAAATGAAAACTTCTTGTTTATTGATCTGAGTGTTGCTGTAGTGCTGGATATCAGTCATGTGATCATCACGGCCCAATCACAGCCACCGTACTGATATTCAGATCAACAGCACTCTTACTCATGTGATATGGATTAAATATTGGAAACATGATGAAAGCAGGAAGATCCAGATCTACAGGAGTGACGTTTACTGACTATTGACCGGTAAGATCCTCAGAGAGCCAGAATAACACCAGAAGAATGGAAAGAGTGTGTGAGTGAAGGTGGTTGTGAATGTGTGTAGATGTGTGTTAGTTACAGGATCAGAGAACGACACCATTCCTCCGTCATAGTCCAGATTCACTCTCACACGATCAAGCTTCTGTTTAACACGAAAAACAGAATCTAAAGGCTCTCCGTCCTCATCATCATCATCATCTTCGTCCTCATCATACTGCACACTCCAGACATCAGTGTTGAAGAAATCACCTCCCTTCCTCTGGTTTGATGCTGTAGTTACTCCAAGACTCCACCATGAACTCTCTTTAACCTCCACATCCCAGCAGTGTGTTCCTGAGTTAAAACCCTCTGAACCCAGAACACAGAGACAGTCAAATCTCTCTGGATTATCAGGAACAGGTTTATAGTTCCCGCTGTTTCTCACACTGGTCAGATCATCAGACAGGACGAGACGTGGATCTGCAGTGTTTGGATCCAGAATCACAGGAGCTGATGAGACACAATCAACAGATGCTTTTATTCTGATCTTCATATAATGATCAAGAGTGAACCCAACACAGATTATTATGAATTATGACACTCGTCCTGTTGATCAAACACATGTTCCTCTGATCACTGTCAGTGCTGTTATTAGTTTCACACTCGTTTTTATCATCAGCGTTTAACGGCATCAACTACAAACATTAAATATGAGATTCAGACATTTGTGTCCATCAAGAGAAACTGATACTTTGGGAAAGTTAAATAACAATAAATCAATGAGATCTGCTGAGATTTATGCTGTAGATGAAGAACTGTAAGTGTGTGTCTGATCTTCAGCATCTGATCATCTTCATTTTAGTGGCTCTTATAGTCTGTGTTTTGTTTTAAATTAGTTTATTATGAGTCTGTTGTGTTTGACTTATTAATTGATAAATTATTATTATTATTAGTGAAGGCAAAGCAAACAGAACTAGCTACACATGCTAGCAGTGAATAGTTACATGCTAATAGCGATTAGTTAAGAGTCTGTTGGGTTTGACTTATTATGTTGGCTTGAGAAATGATTTATTATTAGTGGTGCCAAAAGGCAAAGCATCACTATTGTTATACAACACCCTAGCAACCATTTAAAGCACCCTAACAACCATTTAAAGCACCCTAGCAACCTAATCCCATAGACTTCCATTCAAAGAGATCATGAGGAATATCTTTTGATAGAAGTGTCATAAAAACATGAGGGTGGGCTCAGCCAATCATTAAACACCTTCCACACTTCCTAGCTATGCCGTAGCAACCATTGTTGAGCACCCTAACAACCCAAATCCACAGAGGGTTATCTTCTAATCTGAATGTCAGAGGAGTTGCGGTTGGTTTATATCATTCATACTGGCAAGCAGCCTTTGAAGTAACATCATTGGCAGCTGCCAAGCCACTCCCTAGCAACTAAACAGAGTACCCTAGCAACTGTTCAGCAAGACCCATATCTCTGCACCAGAACATCGTAGAGACATGGTGGTTTGCTCCTTTGACTAATGCTAGCAAGCAGGACTTCCATTATGCTACACATGCTAGCAGAATAGCTACATGCTAATAGCGAATAGCGAAGCAAAACTGCTTACTAAAACACAGTAGCAGCATGTTAATCATCACCATTTTGTTTGACAAAATATGACAATCATGCTAATATCATGCTAACAACATGATAATCATGTCAGCATCTTGTTCGTAACATGCTAATTGTAGGATAACACTATGCTAGCAACATGCTAATCATGTTAGCATTATGTTAACAGCATGCTAATCTTGTTAGCATTTTGTTAAAGGAATGCTTGCAAAAAGATAATTATGTTAGCAAAAAGACAACTGTATTAACATCATGTTAAAAAAAATGCTAATTGTGCTACCATCATGTTAGCAACATGTTAACTCTTACAAAAAAAAGAAGTATACTTCAAGTTCATTTTATGAAGTATACTTAAGTAATGTTCAAGTATATTTTTAAGTATACATTATGCAGTAAGTATACTAATGTCAATATGTACTAGTAGTAAACTTGTAAGTGTATTATTTTAATACCGCTTGGGACTAAATTGGCCCACTTTTAGTATATAAAAGTATATGTTTAAGTGTACTATAAGTGTAACAGTAGTAAACTTTAAGTGCACAACTAGTTCATAATTACGTTTCTCATTTGTACTGCAAGTGAACTTATGGTTATACTAGTAGTTTACTATTTTAATACTTGTAGCAAATTTTTTGTTTATGAAAGTACACTTTGACTTATACTCTCAGTAAACTACTAGTTAAGTAGTTTTATACTACAAAGTTTTCTTTAAGTGACCTTAACATTATACTTATAGTTTACTATTTATATATTAGTTTTGCACTGGCAGTAGGCCTATATACCACTATATTCAAATGTTATTTTTTATACTTTCAAAATCCCTTTAACTGTACTTTACTTTTAAAAACATTTTATTAGCTTCATGCATCCTTTATCAACACTTGAATGTCGGTGAGTTTCATAAAGAAAGGCAACATTTCAAACAAAAAAGTTGCGAAAATCACATTTTTGTCAAAGACTACGCCTTGATCAGATTCAGAACGATGATCAAACACAGATGGAGTAGATCGAGTCCGACACCCCCACAGCTTCAGTCGTTTTCTCCTCATGGGTTACGCTTTATTTCATTTGGAAACATTAAGCAGTTTTGATTTATAAGCTGTTTAATGTTTGATGATCACGTTATTTTACATTTGGGTGAGCAATCTTCTATCACTTGTTTCAGCTTCTTCTTC
Organism: Rutilus rutilus; assembly: GCA_021464565.1. Lineage (NCBI taxonomy): Eukaryota > Metazoa > Chordata > Actinopteri > Cypriniformes > Leuciscidae > Rutilus > Rutilus rutilus. The sequence continues at coordinate 34,583,605 of JAJAQA010000019.1, forward strand.
TCCTGTGTTTTGATCCGGAGATTCTGTACTAGAAGATGTCATAGCGCCCCCTACCGTATACCAGTGAAAACATGGACAGCTGGAAAATTCTGTTAATGAGTAAAGTTGAATTAAAGTAAATTCCTATGTACACCAGTGGACTAGCCTACACATTAATTCAGATACGCAGAATTAGAAACATATCTGTTTTATATCAATATTTTAATCAATATTTTGAAAAAAAATAATATAAAAAAAATCAAATAATCAAAAATATAATAAAAAAATAATATTTTTTTTTTTTAATCAATATTATTTATATTTAAAAGGCTACTCGATCAAAAGAGTTAACACAATTACAAGCAAAGTATACTTCGAATACTTAATTATGCTTTTAAGTATATCTCGATCAAATGATTGAGTACAGGCCAAATATACTTGGACTTTTCTCTCAGTATAAGTCAAGTACACGTGTAATTTTAAGAATATTTCTGAGAAGTACATAAAGTATATTTTTGAGAAGTATATAAAAATGTAATAAAATGTAGACTGAAAGTATGCTGTCTTATTTTTAGTTGAAAAGAAGTGTACTAATAGAACACTTGAATAAACTCATTATTATTATCGCTGTGTAGAAGATCAGGTTTAGTTCCATGCTCATTTATTTACTCTATAAACTATTCCACCCGAAAGCTTGTTACTATATAAACATGACCATGTTAGTTTATAAGACAGTGTGTAATATTATCAATCTATCTATCTATCTATCTATCTATCTATCTATCTATCTATCTATCTATCTATCTATCTATCTATCTATCTATCTATCTATCTATCTATCTATCTCTGTCATGAAGAGCCTCTAACTCTCCACCCATCCATCATGTCCAGCTCAGATCTCCTGCTGTCAGACTCACTGTTTTGGACGATGTCCTGCATCTTCTTCCAGACTCTGAACGGCAGGTTGCCCAAGTATCGTGGCACATGAATCAAAGCTCCAGAAGCCATCTGTGGATCCGGCTGTGAGCTCTGGACTCTGGAAGAACATTCAGGAGTCAGAACTGCAGTGGCTTTGGATCAGAACCAGAGAGACCAGAGACAGGAGCAGATCACTCACCTTTCCATTGAGACTGGAAACTCCTGCAGAACAAACACACCATTTATCATCAAGAACTCAATCAATCATCAATCAATCAACCAATGATCTGAAATCAGACCTTCAGAAAGCAGACGTCATTGGCTTTCATCATCTCCTCCATGTCTTTGATTGTGTGTGAAAGAGCTGAGATGTGTGTGTTCATCTCCTCCAGCTTCTCCTTCATCCTCTGCTTCTTCTGCTCCTCTTCCTCCCTCAGTGCAGTGACTGTAGCTTCTTCTTCATCTCTGAGAAACTGATGAAGCTTCTCAAACTGCTGTTTAATCTGACGCTCTGTGTGCTCAGCTTGAGACTGAAATCAAAGCACATTCACTTCAATCATCTCAATCGACACACATCATTAATATCCAAGATAAACTCAGATAACCGACATAAAACGGATCCAGAAGCAGATTGCTGCTAGTCATTTACAGAAATAATAAACTGTTATCCATTATATCAGATCATAACTGTATATAGTGATCCAACAGCTGTAATGAAAATGACTCTCATTTCTGTTTCCTCACCTTGATGTGTCGAACTGTTTTCTCAAACTCTGCTTTCATTTCTTCATTGTGTTTAAGTTTCTCCTGTAAGGACTTCAGTGCTGTATTGAGCTCCTCCTAGAGTTGAACAAAAATACATAAAAAACATTAAACATTAAAATACATAAAACTCCAGATTACAGTGAAGAGTATTTGCCCCCATCCTGATTTCTTTTGTTTTTTGTGTAAATTGATTCAGAAATTGCAATCTGAATAAACACAAAGTACAGTTTGTAAATGACAGTGTTATTTATTGAAACAAAAAAGTTCTCCAATACCAACTGGGCCGGCGTGAAAATGTATTTTCCCCCGTAGTTACTAATTCCTCAGATCTATGAAACTGCATTTATAATGTAGTTCAGCTGGACTAAACACAACCAGTCCTGATCACTGCAGCTGTCCAATCAGATCAACACTGAATACTGAAGCCTGATTGGTTCACGTCTGTGTGCCTGTACAAAATGCGCCACTTCAAATAAAAAACAAATACCTTTTGCAAAAAAAGTGCTTTGAGTACCTAGAAAAACACTATATAAATGTAACAAATTATTTGTTTAATTATTATTATATCAGCCTCTTCAACCCCTCGCCGCCCAGAGCCAGGCTTGGGAAGCTTTTACCGGCATGTCAGATTGGGTTTTAGAAATAATCAAACGCAGTTACTCGCTCCAGTTCTCCCGCAGGCTCTCCTGCTTCAGGAGTGTGACTAACACTTCAGTCTCAGACATCAACGCTCACGTCCTCCGAGCTGAAGCACAAGATCTGCTAGCGAAGGGCGACTCAGGCTTTTACAGCCGCTTCTTCCTCGTTCCAGTGAAGGATGGCGTCCTCAGGCTCATCCTCGATCTGAGATGTCTGAACCGCGCTCTGGTAAGACGGCCGTTCTGAATGCTAATGCTAACTTTGAAACAAATCCTCTCACAGATCTGATTGTTTTTTATCAGTGGATCTGATGGACACATACTTTCATATCCAGATAGCCTCTCATCACAGTTCTCGAGATTCACGTTCGAAGGGGCTTACCAAAATAATACAGTCCTACCATTCTGACTGTCTCTTGCTCTGCGCACTTTTATGATATTCGTGGATGCGGCCCTCTCCCCCTGAGACAGATGGGAGTTCACCTCCTGAATTACCTCAATGATTGACTGCTTTTAGCCCAATCGAAGGAGGAACTCTGCGCACACAGATCTTTGCTCATCAGGACCAAGGTTACGTTAGTGACCGGAACGATCTGTGTTTATGACTCGTTATGATTCTTTACATGTGAATCAAGAAACATTTGTCTTACCTTATATGATGAAACCACTTCACTGATGGGTCTGAATTTATGATTGTCATGTTGTGTTGAATCTCTGCACACTAAACACACAGGCTGTTTGTCCTCCAGACAGAAGAGTTTGAGTTTCTCACTGTGTAAACTGCAGATCTCCTCAGACCCTGATGAACGCCTCTCATTTCTCTCCTTCAGGAACGACTCACACAAGTTTTTTAACGCAAGACTAATTGGAGGATCAGATCTTGAGGATCTTCTCCTGCAGACAGGACACTCCTGAGATCCCTTGGTTCTCCAGAACTGTTGAAGACACTCTTTACAGAAACTGTGACTACAGGATAAAAGAACAGGAGCCTTGTAGATTTCATGACACACAGGACAAATATAATCATCTTCAGCTGCTGAAGCCATTTTCACTGTTTGAGCTCCAGCAATCTAAACTTTACTTTCACTTTCTGATCGACGGTTTCAAAAATGAATCACCATGAGAATCACAAAGATCAGAAACAAACTTCTCAAATTCTTCTGAAAATTTTTTTTCCCTTCGTACTCCACTGATCGCTGATTCTTTATTGCTTTTGTCGAGACAAAGTCAGTATGGCAGAAAAGAGAAATAACAAGTCAGTCTCTTCCTGGTTAGTGTTGTAAGAGGGTGGAGCTTCTGATCAAGGTGTGTTGAAACAGGTCAAAGAACAACATCAGGATTTCTTTAGGTAAAATTAACAAAATCTAAGCCTATTCAAAATTAACTTGCATTGAAACGTTAAGATATAATGCTAAATCCTTGGATTAAACACAAAAGAACCATAAAAATACTAAAATATTAAAAGTAAAAGATCTCAAAACCCGTATATGTGTTTTATTTATTGCTCTTCTTTATTCGTCACAGAGTTTCTCCAGGGTCTGTCATGCTCCCTCTCTGCTGAAGTTTAAACACTCCTCTGTTATATATATATATATATATATATATATATACATAATTATTTATCATTTTAATTCTTTATATATATGTACACTACCAGTCAAAAGTTTTAGATCGGTAAGATTTTGAATGTTTTTAAAAGAAGTCTCTTCTGCTCACCAAGGCTGCATTTATTTGATTAAAAATATAAACAAAAACAGTAATATTGTGAAATATTATTACAATTTAAAACACCTGTTCTCTATGTGAATATATAGTTAAGTGTAATTTATTGCTGTGATCAAAGCTGAATGTTCAGCATCGTTACTCCAGTCTTCAGTGTCACATGATCCTTCACAAATCACTCTAATATGATGATTTGATGCTCAAGAAACATTTATGATTATTATCAGTGTTGAAAACATTTTTATTTCATGATGCTATGATGAATAGAAAGTTCAAAAGAACAGCATTTATCTGAAATCTAAAGCTTTTGTAACATTAAACACGACCCTTCAAAAGTTTGGGGTCAGTAAGAATTTTATTTTTATTTTTGGGGGAAAGAAATAAAATAAATCAATACTTTTATTCATCAAGCATGAGTTAAACTGATCAAAAGTTACAGTAAAGACATTTATAATGTTAGAACATATTCTATTTTAAATAAATGCTGTTATTTTGAACTTTCTAATCAAAGAATTTTAAAAACAAATTTTTTTTACACAACTGTGAAAATTCAGCTTTCATCTGAGGAATAAATTACATTTTAAAATATATTCAAATAGAAAACAGTCATTTTAAATTGTCATAATATTTCACAATAATATGGTTTCTTTTTTTTTTTTTTATCAAAAATGCAGCCTTGGTGAGCAGAAGAGACTTCTTTTAAAAACATAAAAAATCTTACCGATCTAAAACTTTGACCAGTAGTGTATATATATACACACATTTATACATACAGTGAGGAAAATAAGTATTTGAACACCCTGCTATTTTGCAAGTTCTCCCACTTGGAAATCATGGAGGGGTCTGAAATTGTCATCGTAGGTGCATGTCCACTGTGAGAGACATAATCTAAAAAAAAAAAAAAAACAGAAATCACAATATATGATTTTTTAACTATTTATTTGTATGATAAAGCTGCAAATAAATATTTGAACACCTGTCTATCAGCTAGAATTCTGACCCTCAAAGACCTGTTAGTCTGCCTTTAAAATGTCCACCTCCACTCCATTTATTATCCTAAATTAGATGCACCTGTTTGAGGTCGTTAGCTGCATAAAGACACCTGTCCACCCCATACAATCAGTAAGAATCCAACTACTAACATGGCCAAGACCAAAGAGCTGTCCAAAGACACTAGAGACAAAATTGTACACCTCCACAAGGCTGGAAAGGGCTACGGGGAAATGGCCAAGCAGCTTGGTGAAAAAAGGTCCACTGTTGGAGCAATCATTAGAAAATGGAAGAAGCTAAACATGACTGTCAATCTCCCTCGGACTGGGGCTCCATGCAAGATCTCACCTCGTGGGGTCTCAATGATCCTAAGAAAGGTGAGAAATCAGCCCAGAACTACACGGGAGGAGCTGGTCAATGACCTGAAAAGAGCTGGGACCACCGTTTCCAAGGTTACTGTTGGTAATACACTAAGACGTCATGGTTTGAAATCATGCATGGCACGGAAGGTTCCCCTGCTTAAACCAGCACATGTCAAGGCCCGTCTTAAGTTTGCCAATGACCATTTGGATGATCCAGAGGAGTCATGGGAGAAAGTCATGTGGTCAGATGAGACCAAAATAGAACTTTTGGGTCATAATTCCACTAAACGTGTTTGGAGGAAGAAGAATGATGAGTACCATCCCAAGAACACTATCCCTACTGTGAAGCATGGGGGTGGTAGCATCATGCTTTGGGGGTGTTTTTCTGCACATGGGACAGGGCGACTGCACTGTATTAAGGAGAGGATGACCGGGGCCATGTATTGCGAGGTAATTAAATTATGGAACTGGGCCCTCATTAAATTATGGAATAATTTAAAAAATATATATTAAAAATAGGCCTATTTGTGGAAAAAACATGTAATATTTCAGTTACATAAAAGCTTTATATTTGTTTTCTTCCTAATTGCCCTTAAAATAGTGGTTAAGAACCCCCCCACCCCAAACACAAAAATGGTTTGGCCACTGATCAAAATTTGATGTCATTTAATTTGAAGGTCAGCACGCTCAAAATGTCCGGTCAGCACAAGTCCGGTGCTCAGAAAAGGAAAGAAAAGAGAAGAAGAGAAGAAGAAAATAGAGGCCTGGGAGATTTTCTAAACAAGGTTTTGTTTATTTTTGTTATTTTTTACAGCGGTTACGGTGAAGCTGGAACTAGTAAAGTCAACGTAGAGCAAGGTAAGAAACAGCGCAGCAAACGTTTACGAGCATTGTCAGGAGGTTTCCTGCATTGACATTTTTTTGGCGGCCGCCAAAGCACATTTTTGTCCCGCCAAAGCCTTATTTGATCGGTGAGTGACGTAGAATAGAATGACTGCTGCGCCTGACAGGACGATAACTAGCAGAGAGAGAGAGAGAGAGCCCCGGCCGTGCGCGCGCACTCTCACGTCTTCAAACAACACGTGAGCGCTGTCTTGCTCTCTCTCCCTCGCGCACATTAATCAAAGTCAATTGACACGATAGTAAAAGATCGGAAGACCGCAGTTTCACGTGGAGCATTTGGAGATTTCTCTTGAATTACTGCGGGGTGTGAATTGTGCTATAAAAAAAACGTTGCCTTATCTTCTCTAAAAAGCGTGCCGCCCATTCAGCTGACATAAACCACAATTTCAGTAAACGAAAAAACCTATCCAGTGATGAAATGTTTTCTGTGTTGACACAAATCTTGTGCGAAGTCCTAAACTGCCGAGATAATCACACAATGCGTGCTGTAGGCCACACGTCCACTAATGACACGTCCAATACGCATAATACGAATGATTCCTTTGAACCTTTAATCAAGGTTTAAAACAACTGATCTGTCCAACACTGAATTGGTGTATAAAAAAATATAATTGAATAATTAAATAAGTAAATAAATAAATAAATAAATATCGGTAACACTTTACAATAACTCTAGTTAACTACATTAGTTAACATACTATTAATAAACTGCACTTCTACGGCATTGTTAATATCAATTTTAATTTTAATATTCAGGCTACTAATAGCTTACATTATTGAAATCAAAAGTTGTATTTGTTAACATATAGAGGAAGAGCAAGGGAAAAGGAGAGATCTGGGCGCGGGGGCCCCATCTAAGATTATCTCGTCCCGGGCCCAGGTGTAACCGGTGGCTCGCGACACCAGTTATAAAATCACTTTTCTGCGTTGTGAAGACAGACAGGGGACAACAGGCGGCGGTTTCACTGGGTTTTACTCTCTGAAATCTGATATATAAACAGAAAATATACCGTCTGAGTAAATCACCCTTTATTACGGTCTATAAAACAAATGTGATGTACATTTAGATCACCATGTGCTTTTATCTCCACACACATATATATATATATATATATATATATATATATATATATATATATATATTAAATTGAGTAAAATGATCAAAATAACCACACAGATAAGTGAAATAATATAATACACATAAGTTCTAGTGAAGATATAAACATAAAAGCAATGATTAAAATAAAGATTAAGGCCCCGTTTACATGATGGGAAAACGCAGATATTTCCCTGCGTTTTGGCCTGTCATTTACACGAAACCACCGTTTTTATCCCAGAAAACGATTATTTTTAAAAACTCCGGCCAAAGTGGAGATTTCTGAAAACGCCGGTTATGTGTTGCCGTGTCAACTGGGAGAAACAGGGTTTTAGGTTCTCAAACGTCACATTATGCGCCAGAAAATGCTTACGTCATGTGAGCGCCCTATGTTTAGAGTTTGTTTGGCTACTGTTTGATCATGGATGCTGTTAAAGGGATACTCCACTTTTTTCGGAAATAAGCTCATTTTACAACTCCCCCAGAGTTAAACAGTTGAGTTTTACCGTTTTAGAATCCATTCAGCCGAACTCCGGGTCTGACGGTACCACTTTTAGCATAGCTTAGCACAGATCATTGATTCTGATGAGTCCAGTAGCATTTCTTTCAAAATGACCAAAGAGTTTCAATATTTTTCCTATTTAAAACTTGACTCTTCTGTAGTTAAACCGTGTACTAAGATCGACGGAAAATGAAAAGTTGCGATTTTCTAAGCCTATATGGCTAGGAACTACTCTCATTCCAGCGTAATAATCAAGGAACTGTGTGGCTGTAACATGAGTGCAGCAGGCGTAATGATATGACGCAGCGCCTGAAAATAGTCCCCAGCTCTGTAACTTCTTCCAACGTGACCGGGACTAAGTTTGTCTAACCTATTAGACCTATTTTCAGGCGCTGCGTCATATCATTACGCCTGCTGCACCCATGGTACAGCCGCACAGTTCCTTGATTATTACGCTGGAATGAGAGTAGTTCCTAGTCATATAGGCTTAGAAAATCACAACTTTTCATTTTCCGTCGATCTTAGTACACGGTTTAACTACAGAAGAGTCAAGTTTTAAATAGGAAAAATATTGAAACTCTTTGGTCATTTTGAAAGAAATGCTACTGGACTCATCTGAATCAATGATCTATGCTAAGCTATGCTAAAAGTGGTACCGTCAGACCCGGAGTTCGGCTGAATGGATTCTAAAACGGTAAAACTCAACTGTTTAACTCTGGGGGAGATGTAAAATGAGCTTATTTCCGAAAAAAGTGGAGTATCCCTTTAAGGTGGTACTCATTTTTACTTCAGTGCAAACGCTTTTGGCCTGTTTGCATTTGCTTCGCTGTCTGTCCACACAAACGAACCTCGCGCCATGTCTGTTGTTTTGAAAGGAACTGTAGAATTCGCTCGTGCTATTCGTTGTTGTCGATTTTGAGGATTCTGATTGGCTTGTATGGCTTTACCCTTCTCCCTACACTGCCGCCCATAGGTTTGGCATAGTTATGATGGCGCTCGACGGCGTATTTATGCGGGTTGATGTAAACGACAACTTTTTTGAAAACGATGTTGTGTGCACGATGTTATTTTTGAAAACGGAGGGGGAGAAATATTCGTTTCTCTAAATACCCGGCTATGTGTAAATGTGGCCTAATTCAGATTAACAGGAGCCCAAAATAACCTCACATCTTCAGTGCATTACCAATGCCAAGAGGAAGAGGAGGCGGCAAAACAGGAAATGATGTAGGTTCATGGTGACATCACAGCAATTAAAGGGGAAACATACTCAACTCACTTAGACAATCATATCAGGTGCATGTGAAAAACAATTTTTGTGGGAATTCTTATAAACTATACATACATTTAATAGTACACTTTATGTACCTGTTACACTGGCAAGACTGTCAGCTGGCCTGCCTGCAGGTGATCGGTGCGTGGGGAAAAGACCAAATAAGTAGATAAAAAATCTACAATAAACAAGGAACTCCCGCAAATTATCAGTACTTGCAAATGAGTATCAACATTTTATTAGCAACGTTTCATTCTCACGACCTTCATCAGGCATGATGTTCCGGCCAGCAGGTGTATCGCACAGCCTTTCCAAAGAGGGAATTTAATCAAAGCTGTTACAGTTTTTTCCAGTTGCTAACACACTGATCCCGGGTTTCCACCAACTGCGGCTCGGCTGCGGATCTTGACTTTAATGGAAACCTATTGACTCCGCAGCCGTTCCGCAGTTGGTGGAAATTGCCCGTATTGCTGACACACTAAAATGACATGAACAGCACAATTATTTAAACCGACACACAGAGAGCAAAACCTCTTCTCACGTCTCCAAAAGTCTAAACACATTTTCTGCTTTACACACATTTTGCAATTCAAAATGGCACTTTTTAAACGCACTGAACACAGTTCTCTGCATAAGACACAACAATCTGACATAAAGTCACATGTCTGCCATTTCAAAACACTGCCATTCAAAATGACACTCCATGAGCTGATTGGCCGATACATGTGTCACCTGACCAAACACCTCAATGGTTAATTGTTAACACTTCAATCTTTTTCAGTTTACTGTTTTTTGTGAGCATATTTGTGTTCAGTCCAGTGTAAATATATCTGCTGTGCATATGTTGCACTGACTTGTTTGGTGAAAAATAAAAACATTAAATGTTTCAACAGCATGTGTGTGTCTCTGCAAATATTTCTGTGCATGTGAACAATCTGAAGAATTTTCTACAATTTGAACTATTTTAGTATTATGGCAAAGCATACTAAAGATGAGAGTGCTCTTCATTATGCCCAACAGTGTGTAGTTGGTTAGACAAAAATCTGTTTATATGAATGAAGTGTGTGCCATTTCGTGCAAAAGTTTGATTTTGATAATGCTATATGTAGTTTTGTTTGCAGTGCTTCATTCTGCAGGATATATGAGGTATTTTGCAGTTTGGGTGTGTGGTTTTGTGAATTGTGAAAAGTATTTTAATAAAACCAGCCTAGTTTGCAAAATTGTGTGTCAGCAATTGGAAAAAAAACATAAGTTTATTTCATTCTGTTCATCACGGGACAACTGAAAGATGATCTGCTCTTCAGCGCCTCCTGGTGTGTGTGAGGAGTGACGACAGTAATAACACACTGATTACTCTCTCGCGCCCCCTGTGGACACAGCGGGAACTACAGGTGACTGACAGGAACTACTTATATAGGAATTAAATATTAGCCTAACCAGCATGGTTACTGTCAGAATAATAAAGAAATACATATTTTTACAGATACATTTTTCTAATCAGCGATATGCTGCATAACAACTTAAATATTATATCTTATTACAATCAAAAAATAAATGGAGCAGTGTCTTCCTCAGTCTTACAGAATACGTATAAATTGAAAACAAAATAAAACAGAGTATGAAGAGGAGAAGGTTATATCAAAGATCATAACACTTGAAGGCTTATCAGAAACTGACCTAACAGAACCTGCAGAGCTCCAATCTAAATTAAACAGTATTTATAAACACAAAGCTGAAGGAACAAGAGAGTGTAAACAGAATCAAAACCAAATACCTTGTGCTATGAACTGTAATGTCATTAACTTCTGTCTGTGAAACAGTTTTTTAAATACAGTGTAAATGTGATCAAACAAATCGAACAGTCGAGTAGAATGCAGAAATGTTATTTATTGTTTTTAAATATTTATATTTTCAGTTGTAATATTCTTTAATATGTTTTTAATATAATTCTTAAATGCAAAATGTAAAAATGTTAATAGAGAAATGTCTTTACAGAGAAAGGTAAACATACTCAGTGTAAGTGTGTGTTCTTATGTACACTTACAGGGATAGTTCACCCAAAAGTTAAAACATCATCATTTACTAACCCTAGAGTTGTTCAAAACCTGTATGGGTTTCTTTCTTCTGCAGAACACAAAAGATATTTTGAAGAATATGGGTAACTAAAAAGTTGATGGTCCCCATTGACTTCCATAGTAGGAACAAATATATATCTATATTAGGGCTGTAATGAAACACCAAACCCACGATTCGGTTCGTATCACGATTTTTGACCCACGATTCGATAAAAACCTCGATACTTTTTATTAAATAACATTTGAAAAATATGTATAAACTGAACACCAAAGAACAATATTAACTATTGAGCGGTTCATGTAGGCTAACATGTAAGGGACCTAAATAATAGATAATAATAAATAAAAGCTGTCACAAAGAACCGGCAAAAGTAATGATTATGAATGTCAAATATAGCAAGGAGACATTTCAATTGTTTATTAATAAACAAGTGTTTTCTGTGTCAAAGATGAAGTTGACAAACATTCATATTTTTTTACATACTCAGGTTTTAATTTAATTGTCTAGTAAAAAAAAAAAAAAGAAGAAAAAAAGCACTTCCATGTGCTGTGTGTGTCTGTGTGATCTTTAAATGTTCACTCTAAACAATAGACCATGAAAATGTGTGAGTATAGCACACACTGTCCAGAGATGATTTCCAGAACCAGCCAATGACAGAGGAATCACCCGATCGAAGATGTGAAATTCCTTAATTCGTCGAATGGCCCAGTGTGGACTCTCAAACGAGCTGTGTTTCGTGTGCGTGCAAGTTCCTCATTGTTGAACTGCCCACTTGGGCCCAGAAAGGGTGGGATAACTAGTGTGGCATGAATTTCATCCAGTTGGTCTTTAATTAAAAGCCCTTTGTTGTCATCACTGCATCGCCCTCTTGAAGAAGATCTAGAATGCCAGATGACTTGGTTATCTCTTTATCAGAAATGCATCCTGTGTAAAGACCAACCAGAGACTTGAGTGTTGTTGTGCCTGAATACGTTTGGGAGTTCAGTACCTTTGAGCTGTTTGGACTCGAACTTCAGTGCAGTCTAAGATGACTCTGGTTATGGGGTAGAGAGTCTCTGCTGTGGGCTGTAGAGCCAAGAAAACAGCTCCCAAAGTGTCATAGTCAGGGAATCCTGTGTAAAACTGGACGGGTTTTTGATTGCGCTGAGAATGTTGTATACCAAACTGTTGGTTTTTGAGCATTTCATTCTCAGCAGATAGACGAGAGATTTCCTCCCGTGTCTTCATGGGCTCCACAGAGTAGCCGTGATCGGGGTGAGGCATCTCTGTAGCATGACTGTAGATTGTTTTAATGCAGTTGTTTTGAGAGAGAGCGAGAGAAAGATGAAAGTTAAATCTAATCATCTAGACTATATATATGTCCAGTTTATGCATTTATCTACACATTCATTTTCTAGGATAAATTTGTGCGCACCATTCTTCATTACTTGGTCCATCATTAGTAGAACTGCAGAGAATAGAAGAGAACATTAAGACCCGTACATATAATGGCCTGGTTTCATAGACAGGGTTTAGATTATACCAGGATTAGGCCTTAGTTCAATTAGGACATTTAAGTATCTTTTATAAACGTGCCTTAGAAAGAAACAGCAGTAATTGCTGGGCATATTGAGACAAAACAATGGCACTGGCATATTTTAAGAGATACGTTCATTTAAAACAGTTCCAACATGCATTTTAGTCTGAGACTAGGTTTAAGCCTCGTCTGTGAAAAGCCTCGACTTAAATTTTAAAAGTTAACATTTTCACAAACAAGCAACACATTTTCAATTTATTTTTTAGATAGACCACTTCAGCCGTGGATGTGGGTATGGGAGAGCAGTGCTCTACCCCTCCTTGCCCACATTTTTCCAACTGGTCGGGGATCGAACCGCCAACCCTTCGGTTACAAGCCCGAAGCCCTAACCAGTACCGCCACGGCTGCCCCTTTACAAACTTTATTGGCCTAAAATGACAATTTTATGTAGGAAATAACACACAGAATGCAGTTTTTTCCCCTATTTTTACAGAATTGAATACAGATATTTAATAGTGTGTGTATGCAGTGTTAGACACTGAGTTCTATCTATTGTTTAAGTGCACTTCACTGTTGGAGTGTCACTGTCATACTTGCATCATAAATATTGTGCATATTTTCAATATTTAAATGACTTCAGGAAAGATGTCAATAAAACACAACAATAAATCTAATAATTGCACTTAGTGTTAGGTACGTGCCACCTAATATGGCCTAATAGTCCTAGGAAAGCAACTATCTGTCATTTTACATTGCAGTCATTTAAATGTAAGTACAGTATTTATTATAGCTGTGTGTCATATTACAGTAGTGAAATATGGTAGCCTACTGTTGTGTATAGGGGAAAAGGTAGAGGAATTACTATGATGAAATACATTTTCGACCCTTCTTTAGCAAGCTAAACATTTTATGACCATATATTTTGTCATATATTTTACATTACATGTTATAAATGTAAATATATTTCACACTTAACATCATATATTTTTGTTATATTTCAGAATATATTTCAAAATGATAAATATAAGTGAACAACAATGCAAATATATTTTTTTAAAAAGTAGAAAAAAGTAGAAAATACATATATATATATACTGCCATTCAGACAAAATACAGAGATGATTTTTCTGCCCTGAGAGTATAGAGATAAAATGTGCTTGAATAATGTCACAGTGCAAATCGTCTTTTACTATGAACTCAAACCTCTTAACCTCTTAACTCAAACTACCTTGTAACCAATCAGATCAACGTGTGATCGTCAACCAGTGGATCTCTGAGCTGAGTGAGTGATTATCTGATAATAAATACTAGTAACTAATGAATAAGTACTAGTATCTAGTGAATAAGTACTAGTACCAATAATAGGCACCAGAGGTGGACAGAGTACACAGCTTCATTACTTGAGTAAAAGTACAGATACCCCTTGCTAAATTTTACTCAAGTACAAGTAAAAGTACTACAGTCAGATGTCTACTTAAGTAAAAGTACTGAAGTACTTGTTTTTAAAAGTACTTGAGTATCAAGAGTACAAGAGTACATTTTCTAAATATTGCATTACTACTGCCACAGTGCTTACATCGGCAAACACAGCAAACACTTGAAGCGAAAACTATCATTGGGCCCTATTTTAACGATCTGAAACGCAAGTATCAAGCGCGAAACGCAAGTAACTTTGTGGGCGGGTCTCGGGCGAAATTACTCTTGCGACCGACGCAAATCTAAAATGTGTTGGTCTGAAGTAGCTTCATTACTCATAGGTGTGGTTTGGGCGTAACGTGAAATAAACCAATCAGAGCAACATCTCACATTCCCTTTAAGAGCAGGCGCGCTTGTTCCATGGCGGATTGCTATTATAACGGCGGATTTGCCAGACGCTCGCCAGGAGCGGTTCACAGCCGAGGAGACCGACGTTCTCGTCAGGGCCGTAAAACACAGAGAAGTGACATTGGGGATGGAGAAACACACCCACCAAATTAACTTCGGTTAAACAGGCATATAATAATTTGGGTAAATGTGTAAGCTATATGCTTTTATAATAAACTATCTATCTATCTATCTATTGTAATAATGTATGATTTGCAAAAATGAAAACTGCTGCTTCTGTGTAGATGAGAGAATCAAAGTGTGTGTGCGTTGTGCACACGCTACATTGATTATGGCCAAGCATGCGCCCTTAAAATAGCATCTGAATAACATGCGCAACGCGCCACTGACTTTAGACGAGGTTTCTCCTGGTCAGTGACGGAATTGTTTTCTAAACCTGCAAAATATCATGAGGGAACGTTTGCGCCGGAACACGCCTCCTCTTTCCGCTGAACCGCCGCCGGGAGCGCAAGTGTATTTTCTAGTTTACCGACGTGCGTCTGTGGAGGGAAAAGTCCGCTGTGCGTCGGGTGCAAAATAGGAATGACACATGCGTCGGGGTACAAAGTCAATTGCGCTGGGTGCAAGATAGGGCCCTATCATTAACTTGTTCAGAAAATTGAATTAGTCTGGCGAGGTGGGGCCACGGGTTGGCACATTCCCGGGATGGACCTGCTGCGTCTTTATCCATTGTTTCATCTCTTATCTAAATCTGAGTTGATCTTGGCGGAAAGCTGAAGGTGATTGCTGATAGGCTGTCCCAATCAGTGGCGCCTGCACAATCCAATCACGTTTGAGAGGGAAACAACAAATTGAGGGTTTCCGAGATTTTTCTTTTTTCCTTTTTTTTTTTAGAAGAAGTAACGGGTACTCACGGTTATGGATGGAAATGTAGCGGAGTAAAGAGTACAATATTTGCCTCTCAAACGTACTAAATGATACTCGAGTAAATTACAGATCCCTCAAAATTGTACTTAAGTACTGTACTCAAGTAAATGTACTCCGTTACTGTCCGGCTCTGATAGGCACTAGAATCTAATAAGTACTAGTGTCTTTTTAATAGGTACTAGTATCTAATAAAAAAATAACTAGTATCTAAAGAATAAGCACTAGTAGCTAATGAATAAGTTCTAGTACTTAATGGAAAAGATACTAGTATCTAAAAAATAAGTAGTAGTAGCATGAAAATAGATACTAGTAGGTTTTAAGGATTAAATGTTAAAACGGGTTGCCATACTATGTGTTCATCCGAGACATTTAATCCGCATGGAAACACGCTTCATCTTCGGAGCTCTTTCACATTCTCTCATGGAAGCAGTGGCTGAAGTTCAGCTGAAATCATGAGGATCGGGATCTATCGACACGTCTTCACTGCACTGATCCTCTTTCCTGATGTTTGTGCATAAGCTGCGTGACTCTGCGCAGTGTAACAAAGAGGAAATGCTTTTGTTTTCAATCGCTCTGCGCACTTGGAGCGCAGCTTTGACTGGAGAAACTACATGAACGTCAAGATGCAGAAGTTGGATTTCTTTTTTATTGCAAATTAAAGGTTACAGACTTTAACAGTGAGAAGAAAAACAGATGAGGAGACATCATAAGAGAATAAATTAGGCTACACAAATCAATACAATATTACATTTTGTCAATATGAAAAAATAAAGGTTCAAGGATATTATATGTTTTAGAAACCGCTGAGTTCAAAGGTTTTGATAGGCTTTATATCAGAGGAGAATATTCTAAAATCAGGATTACATTGAATGATTCTGGCTTGGTGAAGATGAAACTTACCCAGAAGACAAAGTGATAATACAGTATAATCAAAATTAACATTCTTACAATGAAAATCTGACAGACAATTTTAACAATTTGTAACAACAGCAGAAAACTAACAAGGTAACTTCTGGCCAGAAAGAGTCAGAGAATGGGCACTGATCATACAAATGTAGAACTGATTCTTCTTCAATATTGCAAAAGGAACATAAAGAAGAAACAGTCTCAGAAAACCTGCTCAAAAATACATTACAAGGGTAATATCTATGAACGATTTTGAAACGGAGTTCTTTCATTTTATTAGGGTTAAAAAGTTTGTGAGGAAAAGTCCATAAGTTATTGAAATCAGAGTTCGGATAACAGATTCTCCATGTAGATCGTGCTTTAGGGAGGGTTCCTGGAGTTGAAGAAAGAGCATTTCTAACTAGAAAAAAAGTTTGTTGAGACAAACTTTAAGTTGGCTTGAGAACGCCGGACCAGAGAGTTTGAAGAAGTTTAAAGTAGTTTGATAGATAGATTAGTTAGAAAGAAAGAATAGTTAGAAAGAAAGAAAAATAAGATTAGTTAGAAAGAAAGAAAGATTAGTTAGAAAAAAGAAAGATTAGTTAGAAAAAAAGAAAGATTAGTCAGAAAAAATTCAGATTAGTTAGAAAGAAAGAAAGAAAGAAAGAAAGAAAGAAAGAAAGAAAGAAAGAAAGAAAGAAAGAAAGAAAGAAAGAAAGACAAGGGAAAACATATAAGGAGATTAAAAAAACCCACTGGATGGATTTTTATCATTGTATGATGGTTGTGTACAGGCACTGCCATCACACACTTCAGTACAATCAACTTGTAAAAGTGCATATACCATTATATGACCCCTTTAAATAATATTCTTATTCATTAGATACTAGTTCATTAATAGACACTGGTACTCATACATAATACATAATAATTCTTGTGCTTATTATCTGGTGATTGTTTAGCAATGTTCATTGTAACTGCAGATGGAAACAAATTAAGTCAGGGGGAGATGTTGTGTTCTCTTATTACGTTGCTAATTGCTAAATGTCCACTAGATGGGGATATTGTTCTAGATATGAAAGTAGGAAGGTGAAGAGGTTGTTGTGCTTATGGAGAATGAAAAGTAAAGAGACCTGTTCGCTACTCGGTGTGCTCTCATTTATTTTGATGTGATTACACAACAATATCAACTGTGGTTTCAATGGCCCATGACCAAGTAAACACTGTAATAAATAAATCATAATATTTTTTAGAAATTATAATACTGGAATGCAGAAATACTTCACAGAACAAACTGCCATATAGCTAATTTAAGACAATATGTTAGAAAAAATACATAGATGGAATAATTCTTGTGCTTATTATCTGGTGAGTCAACTGAAGTGTCAAAGTGGATTTACATCGAATATTAGATTTATGTTTCCAGTAAGGATTGTTTGCAAAAAAAAGGTTTAGTGCATCAAAATGTTTACCGACATGGAAATGACAATTAGCGATAATTTATTGATTATCGATCATCGAATCTTTTTCTATTTAACTTCAAATGTTGCGAAAAACTAGTTTGGAAACACTTTTTGTCGAGAAAAGGGGTTTTAAAGCAAATAAATATGGTGTCACATGACAGAAGCTGTATTTGCTGATCCTGTTAAAGCACCGTTAAAAAGGTTCATAATATTCACATAATTAAACTGTATATTAAATTATTTTATCACTATTGGTAAGAATAACATGTTACCTCTCAAACATCATTATTCCTTACTTTCGTAATTTTGTCTATTTTTTATAATCTAAAAAAAGTGAAACAGAAAAATATCCTAAAAGCTGCAGCCGTTTCTGAATATTGCTGGATCAAGTATTGATCTAAATAACCTTTATAATGAAGTACAAAAAATCATGACACTTGTTAATAAAATTTGTTTTTTGTATACAATTTATTAATATATAATAACATGTTGTTTGGAATGGACGAGGAAATCAGAGGCTTGAAAATCTCTGCCGCTCGTCAAAACTCCAGATGTGCGTCTGTCAAACGAAGGAAGACTGAAGGAGTTTCCAATAAAGGCAGAAAGAAAGGTCAAATAAACATGTTACGTCTGTAAAGTATTGTTTCCACGACTTAAACCCTAATTATCATCCCAGACATTTAATCTTTCACTCTCAGCATTAAATCACATAATCACATATTATTTATTTATTTAAAACACAAGATTATCAGCAAGAACCTTTTACATCCATTTATTCCAATGAACAAATGCTCATTTCTCCTCTATAGCTGAAATAATTATTCATTTATTCTCATGTTGAACAAACACTGAGAATGTGCAGAATTTACTGCTTCAGTGATTTGATGTAATACAAGAAAAAATATGGTTTACAATCATACAGAATTTTAAAGGACAAGTTCGGTATTTTACACTTAAAGCCCTGTTTACAGATCGTTTCTGATGAAATAGAACGGTTAAGATTAAAATTTGGACACATGCTGCTGTCCCGAGAATTTTAGGTTTATTTCGCTTTCCCCCCCACCTACAGAATGGGTGTATAGGTGCACTCGAACATATCCTTCCTAAAACGCATTAAACTTTCGTTTACAAAGAGATGAAACTCACCGAGTGGTCAGGGGTGTTCACTGATATGCTCATACAAAAATCGCTGCAAAATATGCTTTCCAACAGGTGTTTTACCATTCGTTGTAAAACTGTGGACCTATTTTTCCAAACGCCTCACACCTGTAGATTCTTCCGTTGAGAGCTTGAATAATAGACACTCCAGCCCAGTTGGTGGCGATAATGCACCTTTGCCAATTGCAAGCAAACCGCTGGCATTTTATTGAATACACAGAAGAAGCAGAAGAAGAAGCGGCGGAGTAATACCGTACCTCACAAAAGCATATTTTGCAGCGATTTTTGTATGAGCATATCAGTGAACACCCCTGACCACTCGGTGAGTTTCATCTCTTTGTAAACGAAAGTTTAATGCGTTTTAGGAAGGATTGTTCCAGTGCACCTATACACCCATTCTGGAGGTTTTGGGGAAAGCGAAATAAACCTAAAATTCTCGGGACAGCAGCATGTGTCCAAATTTTAATCTTAACCGTTCTATTTCATCAGAAACGATCTGTAAACAGGGCTTTAAGTGTAAAATACCGAACTTGTCCTTTAATGAAAAAAAGTTATAAATTAATAAACACACATTGACTGAAATAATGGGGTAAATGTCAATTCTCCTGAAAACATGAATGCTAAAACGGTCTCTAATCGGTCTAATTGTGTGAAGTGGAATATAAATGAAAACTTCTTGTTTATTGATCTGAGTGTTGCTGTAGTGCTGGATATCAGTCATGTGATCATCACGGCCCAATCACAGCCACCGTACTGATATTCAGATCAACAGCACTCTTACTCATGAGATATGGATTAAATATTGGAAACATGATGAAAGCAGGAAGATCCAGATCTACAGGAGTGACGTTTACTGACTATTGACCGGTAAGATCCTCAGAGAGGAAGAACTATAACAACAGAAGAATGGAAAGAGTGTGTGAGTGAAGGTGGTTGTGAGTGTGTGTAGATGTGTGTTAGTTACAGGATCAGAGAACGACACCGTTCCTCCGTCATAGTCCAGATTCACTCTCACACGATCAAGCTTCTGTTTAACATGAAAACCAGAACCTAAAAGCATTATGCACTGATTATAATGATACTCCACTCTCCAGACATCAGTGTTGAAGAAAACACCTCCCTTCCTCTGGTTTGATGCTGTAGTTACTCCAAGACTCCAGTCTAAACTCTCTTTAACCTCCACATCCCAGCAGTGTGTTCCTGAGTTAAAACCCTCTGAACCCAGAACACAGGAATCCCAGTCAAATCTCTCCGGATTATCAGGAACAGGATGATAGTTCTCGTTGTATCTCACACTGGTCAGATCATCAGACAGGACGAGACGTGAATTCGCAGTGTTTGGGTCCAGAATCACAGGAGCTGATGAGACACAATCAACAGAAGCTTTTATTCTGATCTTCATATAATGATCAAGAGTGAATCCAACACAGATTATTATGAATTATGACACTCGTCCTGTTGATCAAACACATGTTCCTCTGATCACTGTCAGTGCTGTTATTAGTTTCACACTCGTTTTTATCTTCAGCGTTTAACGGCATCAACTACAAACATTAAATATGAGATTCAAACATTAATCACCTTCAACATTTCCTAGCAACACTTCGCCCTAGCAACCCAAATCCAAAGAGGGATATCTTGTAATCAAGCAGCGCTGTAATGAAGTATCATCATTCATACAAGGCAGTAACTAAGTGTTAAAATGTAAAAAATGCTAACTAAAACACAGAAGCATGCTAATCATGGTAGCACAATGCTAAAAACATGTACATGTTAATAATGCTAGCATCATGTTAGCATCTTGCAAAAACATGTTAGCATCTTGCATGGTGATTGTATTAGCATTATGTTTCGAATTCTAACCATCTAACAAACAGCAAACTGTTCTATCTATCTATCTATCTATCTATCTATCTATCTATCTATCTATCTATCTATCTATCTATCCATCCATCCATCTATCTATCTATCTCTGTCATGAAGAGCCTCTAACTCTCCACCCATCCATCATGTCCAGCTCAGATCTCCTGCTGTCAGACTCACTGTTTTGGACGATGTCCTGCATCTTCTTCCAGACTCTGAACGGCAGGTTGCCCAAGTATCGTGGCACATGAATCAAAGCTCCAGAAGCCATCTGTGGATCCGGCTGTGAGCTCTGGACTCTGGAAGAACATTCAGGAGTCAGAACTGCAGTGGCTTTGGATCAGAACCAGAGAGACCAGAGACAGGAGCAGATCACTCACCTTTCCATTGAGACTGGAAACTCCTGCAGAACAAACACACCATTTATCATCAAGAACTCAATCAATCATCAATAAATCAACCAATGATCTGAAATCAGACCTTCAGAAAGCAGACGTCATTGGCTTTCATCATCTCCTCCATGTCTTTGATTGTGTGTGAAAGAGCTGAGATGTGTGTGTTCATCTCCTCCAGCTTCTCCTTCATCCTCTGCTTCTTCTGCTCCTCTTCCTCCCTCAGTGCAGTGACTGTAGCTTCTTCTTCATCTCTGAGAAACTGATGAAGCTTCTCAAACTGCTGTTTAATCTGACACTCTGTGTGCTCAGCTTGAGACTGAAATCAAAGCACATTCACTTCAATCATCTCAATCGACACACATCATTAATATCAAGATAAACTCGGATACCCGACATAAAACGGATCCAGAAGCAGATTGCTGCTAGTCATTTACAGAAATAATAAACTGGAATCCATTATATCAGATCATAACTGTATATAGTGATCCAACAGCTGTAAGGACTCTCGTTTCTGTTTCCTCACCTTGATGTGTTGAACTGTTTTCTCAAACTCTGCTTTCATTTCTTCATTGCGTTTAAGTTTCTGTTGTAAGGACTTCAGTGCTGTATCGAGCTCCTCCTAGAAGTGAACAAAAATACATTAAAATACAAATACAAACCTACCATAAAACAAAGGCACCACAAAGTATAGTTTGTAAATTACAATACTATTTATTGAAACAAAAAAGTTCTCCAATACCAACTGGGCCGGCGTGAAAATGTATTTGCCCCCGTAGTTACTAATTCCTCAAATCTATAAAACTGCATTTATAATGTAGTTCAGCTGGACTAAACACAACCAGTCCTGATCATTGCAGCCCTGTTCAATCAGATCAACACTGAATACTGAAGCCTGATTGGTTCACGTCTGTGCACCTCTACAGACAAATGGCTTTTCAGTCCGCTAAACCTGACGGGGCCGACTGCATATTTAAGTCGTGCTGAAAACAGTTTTGTGAAGATCATCTCCTCGCTGTCTCCGAAGAGAAGAAGATAGGAGCCTTTCTGCTCATCATTGAAACAAGCCTCAACTAGCGGATTAACGGCTCTTCGACAGCTAAAGCTGACTCGCTGCTTCTCCTCTGGGCTATCCGGCAACTCTTCAAGAAACAATGTCACTATTAAAAGAGCAAATTTGAGTGACATTTGTTGCAAAATGCCGTGCCACAAGTGTTGCTCCTGCAGGGCTCCCTGCTTCCCTCATCTGGAGCGAGTGCCATGGTTTCAATTGGCGGCTCAGAGGAGGACTTTGATGACACTATGTGCCCTATTTATATATGTCTCTGAAGCGGAGGACTGAGCAAACTCTGTTATAAGTCATGGTGCGCTCCCTACTCATCACGCGTCCACTATTCCTCTTCGTCTGCCCTCAACTTGTTTGGCGGTGTGGAGGAAAAAGGGTACACCAAGCTTCCCCCATTGGGAGAGACCATCCGCACATCTCTGCCTAAAGCTGCCCATCCCTCTAAGCCGTGCAGAACTAGATCCTTCAAGTCTACCAGGCCAACCTTCTCTGCACGATGGATAAAACTGGTCTTGACCCGACAGCCTTCAAAGAGCTGTTCAGCGTGACCGACCTCGCCCTGCGTGCCACTAAGTCTACGGCCCAAGCGATTGGTCGTGCGGCGATCTGTCTGAACCGCGCACTGGTAAGACGGCCGTTCAGAATACTAATGCTGACTTTGAAACAAATCCTCTCACAGATCTGATTGTTTTTTATCAGTGGATCTGGAGGACACATACTTTCATATCCAGATAGCCCCTCATCACAGTTCTTGAGATTCACATTCGAAGGGGCTTACTAAAATAATACAGTCCTACCATTCTGACTGTCTCTTGCTCTGCGCACTTTTATGATATCCGTGGATGTGGCCCTCTCCCCCTGAGACAGATGGGAGTTCACCTCCTGAATTACCTCAATGATTGACTGCTTTTGGCCCAATCGAAGGAGGAACTCAGATCTTTGCTCATCAGGACCATCATCATCAGGACCAAGGTTACGTTAGTAACCGGAACGATCTGTGTTTGTGACTCGTTATGATTCTTTACATGTGAATCAAGAAACATTTGTCTTACCTTATATGATGAAACCACTTCACTGATGGGTCTGAATTTATGATTGTTATGTAGTTTTGAATCTCTACACACTAAACACACAGGCTGTTTGTCCTCCAGACAGAAGAGTTTGAGTTTCTCACTGTGTAAACTGCAGATCTCCTCAGACCCTGATGAACGCCTCTCATTTCTCTCCTTCAGGAACGACTCACACAAGTTTTTTAACGCAAGATTAACTGGAGGATGAGGTTTTGAGGATCTTCTCCTGCAGACAGGACACTCCTGAGATTCCTTGGTTCTCCAGAACTGTTGAAGACACTCTTTACAGAAACTGTGACTACAGGATAAAAGAACAGGAGTCTTGTAGATGTCATGACACACAGGACAAATATAATCATCTTCAGCTGCTGAAGCCATTTTCACTGTTTGAGCTCCAGCAATCTAAACTTTACTTTCACTTTCTGATCGACGGTTTAAAAAATGAATCACCATGAGAATCACAAAGATCAGAAACAAACTTGTTCAGAAACAAACTTCTCTCTTCTGTAAAGTTTTTCTCTCCGTACTCCACTGATCGCTGATTCTTTATTGCTTTTGTCGAGACAAAGTCAGTATGGCAGAAAAGAGAAATAACAAGTCAGTCTCTTCCTGGTTAGTGTTGTAAGAGGGTGGAGCTTCTGATCAAGTTGTGTTGTTGAAACAGGTCAAAGAACAACATCAGGATTTCTTTGGGTAAAATTAACAAAATCTAAGCCTATTCAAAATGAACTTGCATTGAAACGTTAAGATATAACGCTACATCCTTGGATTAAACACAAAAGAACCATAAAAATACTCAAATATTAAAAATAAAAGATCTCAAAACCCTTATACTGTATGTGTTTTATTTATTGCTCTTCTTTATTCGTCACAGAGTTTCTCCAGGGTCTGTCATGCTCCCTCTCTGCTGAAGTTTAAACACTCCTCTATACATAATTATTTATCATTTTAATTCTGTATATATATGTACACTACCAGTCAAAAGTTTTAGATCGGTAAGATTTTTAATGTTTTTAAAAGAAGTCTCTTCTGCTCACCAAGGCTGCATTTATTTGATTAAAAATATCAACAAAAACAGTAATATTGTGAAATATTATTACAATTTAAAACACCTGTTGTCTATGTGAATATATAGTTAAGTGTAATTTATTCCTGTGATCAAAGCTGAATTTTCAGCATCATTACTCCAGTCTTCAGTGTCACATGATCCTTCAGAAATCACTCTAATATGAGGATTTGATGATCAAGAAACATTTATGATTATTATCAGTGTTGAAAACAGTTTTTTAAATTTTTATTTCATGATGCTATGATGAATAGAAAGTTCAAAAGAACAGCATTTATCTGAAATGGAAAGCTTTTGTAACATTAAACACTACCGTTCAAAAGTTTGGGGTCAGTAAGAATTTTAATTTTATTTTTGGGGGAAAGAAATAAAATAAATCAATAATTTTATTCATCAAAGATGAGTTAAACTGATCAAAAGTTACAGTAGGGGTGCCAACAATTATGGCCAGCGTGTTTTGGAGAAAAACATTTATTTCATAATGTGATTTACCCCCCAATTTCAATTCTTTTACTTCAATGAAAGGTTAGATTTTTGCGAATTTATTTAAGGAAAGATCAAAAGGATAAACAATGCAGATTTATTTTTTACAGCCATTTTTTATCATATTTATCAGGGGTGCCATCAATTTTGACCACCACTGTATGTTGGTTGGTTTCACTAATTCTTTGCACTTGAGCCCATGAGGCCATGCTCTCTGCTGTGGGCTGTAGAGCCAAGAAAACAGCTTCCAAAGTGTCATAGTCAGGGAATCCTGTGTAAAACTGGACGAGTTTTTGATTACGCTGAAAATTTTGTATACCAAACTGTTGGTTTTTGAGCATTTCATTCTCAGCAGATAGACGAGAGATTTCCTCCCGTGCCGTCATGGGCTCCACAGAGTAGTCGTGATCGGGGTGAGGCATCTCTGTAGCATGACTGTAGATTGTTTTAATGCAGTTGTTTTGAGAGAGAGCGAGAGAAAGATGAAAGTTAAATCTAATCATCTAGACAATATATACAGTGAGGAAAATAAGTATTTGAACACCCTGCTATTTTGCAAGTTCTCCCACTTGGAAATCATGGAGGGGTCTGAAATTGTCATCGTAGGTGCATGTCCACTGTGAGAGACATAATCTAAAAAAAAAAATCCAGAAATCACAATATATGATTTTTTAACTATTTATTTGTATGATACAGCTGCAAATAAGTATTTGAACACCTGTCTATCAGCTAGAATTCTGACCCTCAAAGACCTGTTAGTCTGCCTTTAAAATGTCCACCTCCACTCCATTTATTATCCTAAATTAGATGCACCTGTTTGAGGTCGTTAGCTGCATAAAGACACCTGTCCACCCCATACAATCAGTAAGAATCCAACTACTAACATGGCCAAGACCAAAGAGCTGTCCAAAGACACTAGAGACATAATTGTACACCTCCACAAGGCTGGAAAGGGCTACGGGGAAATTGCCAAGCAGCTTGGTGAAAAAAGGTCCACTGTTGGAGCATCATTAGAAAATGGAAGAAGCTAAACATGACTGTCAATCTCCCTCGGACTGGGGCTCCATGCAAGATCTCACCTCGTGGGGTCTCAATGATCCTAAGAGAGGTGAGAAATCAGCCCAGAACTACACGGGAGGAGCTGGTCAATGACCTGAAAAGAGCTGGGACCACCGTTTCCAAGGTTACTGTTGGTAATACACTAAGACGTCATGGTTTGAAATCATGCATGGCACGGAAGGTTCCCCTGCTTAAACCAGCACATGTCAAGGCCCGTCTTAAGTTTGCCAATGACCATTTGGATGATCCAGAGGAGTCATGGGAGAAAGTCATGTGGTCAGATGAGACCAAAATAGAACTTTTTGGTCATAATTCCACTAAACGTGTTTGGAGGAAGAAGAATGATGAGTACCATCCCAAGAACACCATCCCTACTGTGAAGCATGGGGGTGGTAGCATCATGCTTTGGGGGTGTTTTTCTGCACATGGGACAGGGCGACTGCACTGTATTAAGGAGAGGATGACCGGGGCCATGTATTGCGAGATTTTGGGGAACAACCTCCTTCCCTCAGTTAGAGCATTGAAGATGGGTCGAGGCTGGGTCTTCCAACATGACAATGACCCGAAGCACACAGCCAGGATAACCAAGGAGTGGCTCTGTAAGAAGCATATCAAGGTTCTGGCGTGGCCTAGCCAGTCTCCAGACCTAAACCCAATAGAGAATCTTTGGAGGGAGCTCAAACTCCGTGTTTCTCAGCGACAGCCCAGAAACCTGACTGATCTAGAGAAGATCTGTGTGGAGGAGTGGGCCAAAATCCCTCCTGCAGTGTGTGCAAACCTGGTGAAAAACTACAGGAAACGTTTGACCTCTGTAATTGCAAACAAAGGCTACTGTACCAAATATTAACATTGATTTTCTCAGGTGTTCAAATACTTATTTGCAGCTGTATCATACAAATAAATAGTTAAAAAATCATACATTGTGATTTCTGGATTTTTTTTTTTAGATTATGTCTCTCACAGTGGACATGCACCTACGATGACAATTTCAGACCCCTCCATGATTTCTAAGTGGGAGAACTTGCAAAATAGCAGGGTGTTCAAATACTTATTTTCCTCACTGTATGTCCAGTTTATGCATTTATCTACACATTCATTTTCTAGGATAAATTTGTGCACACCATTCTTCATTGCTTGGTCCATCATTAGTAGAACTGCAGAGAATAGAAGAGAACATTAAGACCCGTACATATAATGGCCTGGTTTCATAGACAGGGTTTAGATTATACCAGGATTAGGCCTTAGTTCAATTAGGACATTTAAGTATCTTTTATAAATGTGCCTTAGAAAGAAACAGCAGTAATTGCTGGGCATATTGAGACAAAACAATGGCACTGGCATATTTTAAGGGATACTTTCATTTAAAACAGTTCAAACATGCATTTTAGTCTGAGACTAGGTTTAAGCCTCGTCTGTGAAACCAGGGGAAAAACAATATTACATGCATGACTTAATTGTTTGTCTTTATTTGAAATATACTGCTTACATATCACGTTTACTGAATCAAACCTGATCAAAGAAATGCATTTACATGTTCATTTAAAACCACTTAGTTTAAACAGTATTCACTCATTTTCCCCATTTCTGCTCACCTTTCATCTTCCTCACGTTCTTCCTCTAAATTACATTTTCCTTGTCTAGAGGCGAACAGAAACAGAAGCAGGATTAATTCCTGACAAAATAATAACATCTTGTACATGATTATGAGATTTCAAACAGGGTTTTACCTCTGACAATGCCTACACAATAAGCTATCACACTGATTATAAATTATGATCCAGCAATACGACCTTAACCCTGCTGTTGTAAATCTTGGATTACAGACCTAAACTTGGTCCCATGTTAATGGTTTTGGTAAAATGTGTATCTTAATTCAATAAAGGGTATGAATGTTGAACGGCATTAACGATTATAGCTAAATACTCTTGTCACAAATTATTAAACAACTTTTGCTATATAATATCTTTACTTTTCTACTTACGATCGCATAGATCAGGGATGTCCAATCCTGCTCCTGGAGGGCCACTGTCCTGCAGAGTTTAGCTCCAACCCCAATTAAACACACCTGAACCAGATAATCAAGGTCTTACTAGGCATTCTAGAACAGTGGTTCCCAATTCCAGTCCTCGTGACCCACTGCTCTGCACATTTTGTAGGTCTCTCTTATCTGACACACTCAGTTCAGTTCATGGAGTCTCTCCTAATGAGCTGATGATCTGGTTCAGGTGTGTTAAATAAGGGAGACATACAAAATGTGCAGAGCAGTGGGTCACGAGGACTGGAGTTGGGAACCACTGTTCTAGAAACTTCCAGGTAGGGGTGTTGAGGCAGGCTAGAGCTAAACTCTGCAGGACAGTGGCCCTCCAGGACTGAGTTTGGACACCCCTGGCATAGATGTTCTTTTACACGATAGTCGAGCCCTTAGTGTTTAAAGGAAGGTAAAACTTGCTTAAAACATAGAAATTAGCGATTAGCCAATAGGCTAATATGTAGAACTGATATTATATAAACAATACAGTACTCTTACCTGAAAATTAGGTCCAATGTCGCGTCTAATTTTAACAATCCATGTTTTCCGAAGTTCTTTGTCCTGTGGAATTTTGTGAAAGGATGTATTTTCTTTATTTTGACGGCTGAATGACCGACATCCCGGTACACAACAGTACGCCATATGAACACTCTATCCCTCACAGCCTTGTTCTGGAATCAAAATGGCGGCAGGCTGAATAAGGCGTATTGTTTGTAGGAACACATTGGGCAGGATGTGAAATAACAAAATAAATACAGGAAAAAAGGGCTTTTTTATCAAAATAGAAAAAAGTAGAAAATACAGAGATATATTTATATCATATATCGCCATTCAGACAAAATACAGAGATATTTTTTTCTGTCCGGAGAGTATGGAGATAAAATGTGCTTGAATAATGTCACAGTGCAAACCACCTTTTACTAGGAACTCAAACCTCTTGACCGATAAACTTTTTCAGGCATTTAAATTTAAAGTCTCCCTGTGGTGAAAATCCAGCTTTTAATGTTGTTTATGTGTCTATGTGGTGTTTTTAATATGCTTTAAGACAAAGCATGTGTAAGTTCATAAGTCGACACCATTGCTGAGTATTTCCTCCTTAAAACTGCAGTGAACCAAAGACAGTCTCAAAAACACGCTTTGAAATCGCTGGTGTTTCTGACGTCACAAACTACCTTGTAACCAATCAGATCAACGTGTGATCGTCAACCAGTGGATCTCTGAGCTGAGTGAGTGAGTGGAGGCGGGGATCATTTGCATATTCATAGAACCACGCATACTAAATGAGGCAAGGGTGTCGAGTTACATTACATTTTTTCAAGATAAAAACGTTTAAATATGTAATTTTGGTGATCATAGATGAGTTTTAAGGGATAAAATGATTGACTACAGGGGGAGTTTAATCTTATTTCACGTGGGACCCTTGGAAATATATATTTTTTTATTTTGTGGTAAAGTTCGATCTGATCGTGTTCTTCCCCCATCGCCTGAATAGAGGCCAAGTTCACTTACATGCTTTGTTTGCAGAGCATGTAGACAGAGGTTTATTGCACTTATCTTTGAGAATCAGCGTTTACAGACGGCTAAATCAGAGCGTGATTGCGCGGGAAGGACACATCTGGGAAACCTACCCAGCATGCTCGGCTCTCCCTCCAGCAGAGAGAGTATGTACTTGTTGAGGAAGAGCGTGCAGAAGCTGAAGAAGTACCAGAGCGCCAGGTACGTCAGAACCCTGGAGTTCCACACGCCGGCGTCGTCCTCGATCACCGTGGTCTCGGTGCATTAGATATAGTTATGTCTTGTATGTTTGTTTAATCTATTTGTTTAATTTGGGTTATGATTATTTAAGGGAACTAAAAGCCTATGTTTATGCTAGTATTTCTTCAAAACAATACATTACAAATAAAGAACAAAGATCATTTAAGACTCAATTCCGCTTCATGTAAAGCCGCGTTTCCACCGCAGGAGCTTTCCCCAGGAACTAGGAACTTTGGGGTGGTACTCGGTGTGTTTACACCGCAGGAATCAGGGTCTAAATGAAGTTCCGGGTAAAAATTTCCCCCCCAGAAAGGAAATTAATATGGAGTTTACAAAAAAATACGACCGCTGGACCAACGACGAGGTCCAGGCTTTAATAAGCGTATTTGCGGAAGAAGAAATCCAGCGGGAACTGGAAACGGCAATCCGCAATGAGAAGGTACATACCTGAAAATATCGAGTCGGTTATACGAGCTGGGCATTGTTCACACTGGAAAACAGTGCAGAGAGAAGTTAAAAAAATTAAAACAAGACTACAAAAAAGTCAAGGACCACAACAATAGAAGCGGATCCGATCGGCGTACTAACAAGTGGTTTGACCGCCTGGACGCGTTGTTGGGACACAGGCCGGCATTTTCTGGAACAGCGGTGACAAAAGACTCTGCAATTGCATTTTTGGAATCCATTCATGAATCTGAGGACCAGTCGGTTGAAGGTAAATGATTACACATCTACATGATATCGTCTTAAACTCGTTGCAGTGATAAAACAAACTAACTTTTTTCAACGTGTTTTTACAGATGAAATGAATGGCCCCAATGATGTGCAGGCAACAGAGACCAGCGTGTTTTCCCCTGCAATCACCAGTAGCCCTCATCCCATGTCTTCTGCCGAAACACACACACGACGAGGTATTAAAGGTGAACTAAGTAACTTTTTTTACCTTAACTTGAACAGCTTCGGAGTCATTGGAATGGTTATATTACTTATTTCGGGTTGAATGGTGGTCGTTTCGCACCCCCCTGGTGCCCGTGAGCGGAAAATATGCACTTGCAACTTTGAGCCGGCGGGTCGCCGGCCGCCGCGTCAGGAAGTCTCGCGTGATATCAGGTCTCGCGATGTAAACAATTGCTTTACGGCCAAAAGAAATCTGCTAAAATGCTGTCATTATTGCGCTCCCTCACGCTGTCCGAACCCGAATGAAGAAGACGTTTTAAAGAATGTCCCATCTGCTTTGATGTCGTTGATCTACTAGCCTCTGGTGTCTGAGAATCACCAACGAGTTTTTACAACAGTGTTGTCAAATATCTATTCCGAAGCTGTGGGGGGAGCTCTAGAGAGAAACCTGCGAGCAAAAAGCGAAAATACAGCGAAGAAATCCCGAAGTTACTGAATGCAGCTTTAAACAGCGTTGTCTGTTGATAAAAATATACTTCAAAACTAGGGGTGTAATAATATATCGTGCAACAATATATTGCAATTCAAAAATGCAACAATACGTATCGTGGATTGTTCACCCAAAATAAAAATTACTGTGTGAGAAAAAATTCAGGTTTTCAGAGTTTTAGTGTCAGTACTACATTAAAATGATGTTGATATTAATGTATAATATAATGCAATGGGGGAATATTTGTGGGTCCTGATAATGCCAAACATCTATGTTACCAATGTTAAGCATATTCGTCTAAAATAATTCAGTATTTTCAGCTTCAGAATCATGAATATTTTTATTCTGGCGTCTCTATTGTCCTTGGGTTACAAGCACCAAGCTTATTCATTTAAACCCACAATGTAATATCAAAGTTAGCATTTTAATCAACAGTACATTTTTTTGTTAACCTTTTATCATATGTCTTGGAGTATCGCAATAACATTGTATCGTGATATGTATCGAATCGTGACACAAGGGTATCGTTACACCCCTATTCAAAACTGACCTAATTGTAATCCTAATGGTTTTGGGTCATTGTGTTATTTTTTATTGCAAACTTAAATGGCCCATGATAAAAAATATGGAGCATGATGGCCCAACACAAGTTTCAAATTTAAGATTTTGTAGTGAAAACACTTAAAATAAGTATTTTATGGTTTTCAGGGTGGGCTTGTGTATTTATTGTCATGTGTTTCTGCACTTAGGGAAGAGGAAAAGGGATTGTGACTTCCTTGATGCGCTGAGGGACATGGAAGATTCTAACCGGACCGCCCTGCAGCTTGGACAAGAACAGCATGACAAATATATGCAGCTGTTACTTGAGAGCCAGGCTGAGGAAAGAGAGATCAGGAGGCAGGAGTTGGCGTTCCTGCAGTCAGAAGCTGAAGAAAGCAGACTGCAGCAGAGGGACTTTCAGGCCGGGTTTCTGTCTGTTCTTGGACAGTTTGCCCAGTCATTCAAAAAGTGGCCACTTGAACTCTGAGATTGCACTTGAAATTGCACATTTGCATTTTTTATTTTTCTTTGCACAATTATAATTTGTATATATTGTTTGCATTCCTGCAGAGGGCCGGGTTTCTGTCTGTTCTTGGACAGTTTGCCCAGTTGTTCAAAAATACATTTGTATTTGTTTTTCTTTACACAATATATTACTGTTCTCGTAATTTATTTCTTTTCACATGATTGTATTTTAAAAAAGATATATTTTGTAAGCAGTACTTGCCTTGTGTTAAATAAAGTTTGTAAAATGTCACTTTGAGATCAAGTGCCTTTTCATCTCCATGGTAATTTTAGCTCTTACGGTAAGGTTTTGAAGTGCTGGTTAGATGTAAAACATTTCCGGTGAAAGTGTACAGGTTAAAATAAGCAAAGTGTTGGTAATTTAAGTCACTTATGAAATGACATTTTATATTTGACAGCCAAATATACAGGTGAAACAAAAATTTAGAAATATTGTGCAAAAGTTATTATTTCAGGAATTCAACTTAAAGGTGAAACTCATATATAGACTCATTACACGCAAGGTGAGAGATTTTCAAGCCTGTTATTTTTATGACTATGGCTTACAGCTCATGAAAACTTCAAATGTATTCTAATTTTGAATTTGGTTTTCATAGCTGAAATATCTCACTTTGCATGTAATGAGTCTATATATTAGTTTCACCTTTAAGTTGAATTACTGAAATTAAATTTTGCACGTTATTCTAATTTTTCAAGTTTCACCTGTAAACAGAAGGTGATAACAGAATAAATTAAAACCAAAGCATGATTCAGAAGTAATAATTTTTATTTACAAAAAAAAGTGTTACACAGCAAAAACAATGTACAACAGGTGTGTACAGCATAAAAAAAGCAACAGCCCCCCCCCCCCCCCCCCCATCAGGTAGTAACAAACCCCTATCCACTAGGTCCCACAATCCTGACAAACGCAGCACTCTGGCATCATGCAGGCTCCCTGGCGCTCCACATTCCAAAAGAGACCTCTTCCGTCCACAACAGCCTGTAGGATGATCGAATGCCAGCCCTTTCGGTTGAAGTACTCTGTGTGGTACTCCTCTGGTCCAAGAATGGGGATGTGTGATCCATCAATTGCACCTACACACTGAGGCAAACCCCATCTGCACTCAAAATACGTTGCCATTTCTTTTAACTTTTCACTGTTTGGTAACTGGATAACTTCTTGCATGAGTACCTTCTCAACAGATGAGCAGAAATCGTGAACACAGTGACACACAGTAGCAACTCCGACTCCAAATAAATGAGAGATGCTTCTATACTCTGAGTTGGTCGCAAGTTTCCACAGTGCAATGGCGATTCTTTTTTGAATGGGTACACAATGTCGGTAGTGTGTGTCATGTCTCTCCAGTTGGGGTTGCATTCAACGACAGAGGTACAGAAAAGTATCCTTAGACATCCGGAAATTCTTTATCCACTGTGCTTCGGTGAAAGCTGGAACCACGCTGTCCCACCATTCTGTTGTTCTAGTGTGCATCCAAACCGATCGCGAAACACGACGCATTCGATAGCACTCCCATATCTAAAACACACAAAAGTTGCAAAAAATAAGTTGATGTAATCGATAATAACATTATTCACAACTCTTGTTAATTTTGATGGATTCATTTCTTACCAATCTTGTTCTTTCTGCCCGATGGCGCGCGTTCTGAATACGCTTTAGTATTAGTGCTCGTCTCTTTTCTGCCGTTTTGTTAATTACCTCATTAGTAAACCAATAGATCGCACACAAAAGCAGCACAGCTTGAATCTCCTCCATACTTAAAACTCAAAACGCGCTCAAAACTCAAAACAAAGGCACTTCTTGTCCGTCGCAGACTGGGAGGAGCAGTCGCACGCAGTTCAACGTCACCAGACTAATTTACATAATCTTCCCGGTACTTTAGACCGCGGTGTAAACGCAGTAAAGCAACCGGTCTGGGGCAAAAAAAGTTCCTGGGACAAATAGTTCCTGGTGATTGCGGTGGAAACGCGGCTTAAGATATCTGCACGAACAAACAACAGGATGAAGTGATACTGTTAAACAGAAACATGATACTCTACCCAATGTAAAGGCACACTATATAGAAATTGTGTTTTTGCCAAACAGCGACCCCTAGAGTCGCTGTGGAATACTTGCACTGGCGTAAATACCCACCCCCACCTGTACAGCGGTACCTGTTCGGTAGGATAGAAGCGTCGGGCATGGAAGAGGCACAGATAGACTCCATAGATATTGACGAGGTAATGTTTCACGATTTCATACAAACATTAGGCTACTGCATAGTCTACTGAACTACTGATGATGGTAATAGGATAATAATAAGTTTATGTCAAGTGTTAGACTACTTTATAATAATAAAGTAGCCTACCGCGTTTGCTGGCTTATAACGTTTTTACATGATTGCAGCTAAAAAAAACACACTTTCAAGTAAAGTTACAGTCGGGAAGTTCACCGTTAGTCAGCTAAAGAGAAGAGCTTAAGAGAAACGAGTGTTTGTTAGCAAGTCTGCTAACAGCTCTGATAATCAAAGCTAGCTATACATATGTGGAAATTATTGGACTGGTCTAATTATCAATTAGATAAACCAACGAGTGAAAGCCTGACCGAGTGGGTCTCTTGTCCGGTTCCTCATGCGGTCAGATTCTCTTTTCCTTTTCCTACACTCTTCCGACCACGCTTTCTTTGTTTTTTTCCATCGTCGAGTCTTCCAAGAATCACGTCTGAAATGCGCGCAAGTGTCTTCGTGCTTCATATGTTGTTGATGTGTGTCGTCGTTGCCTTAAAGCAAGTCGTGATTCTCACGAGATTTGTCGGGGCGCTCCTCTCAAACTTGCATTGCTGGTTTTTCCAGCGGCGTCCCCCCCAAGCTTTACTACCAGGATGATTCGCCCTACGATGAGTTTGTTTACCACCGAAATGACTTTGAAGCTGTTATATTAAGGTACAATTCTGGCATAGTGTTCATTTAATCCGCATGGAAACACGCTTCATCTTCGGAGCTCTTTCACATTCTCTCATGGAAGCAGTGGCTGAAGTTCAGCTGAAATCATGAGGATCGGGATCTATCGACACGTCTTCACTGCACTGATCCTCTTTCCTGATGTTTGTGCATAAGTTGCGTGACTCTGCGCAGTGTAACAAAGAGGAAA
Source organism: Rutilus rutilus (assembly GCA_021464565.1). Lineage (NCBI taxonomy): Eukaryota > Metazoa > Chordata > Actinopteri > Cypriniformes > Leuciscidae > Rutilus > Rutilus rutilus. The sequence goes on from JAJAQA010000019.1 coordinate 34,618,960, forward strand.
TGCTTTTGTTTTCAGTCGCTCTGCGCACTTGGAGCGCAGCTTTGACTGGAGAAACTACATGAACGTCAAGATGCGGAAGTTGGATTTTTTTATTTATTTTTTCTCAGATCCTTGTATTATGGGTGGCAAGATGGCGGCAGCAGGTAGCAGCTTGGCAGGTGCTGATGCTCTTCCTTTTCTAAAGACATCTGGAAAACCGCCCGATCTAACATCTTCCCCTAAAACCTGGATATCTTGGCCATCAAAGCCAATCAAAGCCAAGGCGTTAAATGTGCTTATTGTATCGCTCTACCTGACGATGATCATCACTATGCAAATGTGTGGGAGTTGGACTGCTGCCAGTGATCGAATGCGCATGCGTCGCGTCTGAACGCGTTGTTGTCTTTGGAGCTCCATCGATTTGATTTATAAATCTTGATTTTACTCTTTAAACTTACTTACAACAAACATTTTCTACTTTACCTCACTGAGAAGCACTACTGCTCAACCCTCATAGTTACAACGCGGACTGTTGAGCAGACGCGTCTCAAGCCTATTAGTGATCCAACGCTGGATACTCCTATAGGTTACGTCCGTGGATCACGGCTGACGCGTCTTCTCAACACTCACTTACAAACATTTTTTGCCTATCGTGCGTCTACTCTACACCCGTACCACTAAAAAGACGGATTATATCTAAGACTTCAATCATAAATTACAACGCGGACTGTTGAGCAGACGCGTCTCAAGCCTATTAGTGATCCAACGCTGGATACTCCTATAGGTTACGTCCGTGGATCACGGCTGAACGCGTCTTCTCAACACTCACTTACAAACATTTTTCGTCTATCGTGCGTCTACTCTACACCCGTACCACTAAAAAGACGGATTATATCTAAGACTTCAGTCATAAATTAGAATTAATATTGATAGCATCACTGGTAGCTTCGTTGCTAACTTACTGTCCATCTGTTAAAATGGCGAATATATCAGATGTAAGTAGTCTACCTTTTGGTGCAGGTGAGGACACATTTGAGCTGCACGCACTGCAGTCTGAGCTGGAAGCTGTTGAGAAACAGATCCACGACCTTTTATTGAGACAAGCCGAGCTGATAGACCGGCGGTTAGCTCTTGAAACATCACGCCCCGATGCACACAAATCAGTGATTAACGTTACTAACCCGCTGACTCCGACCTCGTTTACTCCGTGCGTTTCTCAACATCGGTCCCGAGCGCCGAGGTCGCGATCAGCCATGGTCTCGTTCACTCCGGCTCCAACACGCCACCACGAAGCCTGGGTGGTTCCGCAGCGGAAGACGCGAGTCAGGTCTAGACCAAGACTCTCTCCGACCCTCCCGGTTTTCGAGATATCCACACAAAACCGCTTCTCCCCTCTTCGCGAAACAGAACGCGATGCTGTGATCATCGGCGATTCCATCGTTCGGCGCGTACGCGCAACGTTAGGTAAAAGTAAGGTGCACAGTCACTGCTTTCCTGGTGCTCGTGTTTCTGAAATTGCTACTCACGTTCCCGAGATTCTGAACGGTGACGAGCGCGTCAGAACTGTGGTCCTGCACGCGGGAGTGAACGACATCAGGCTGCGCCAGACGGAGGCTCTGAAGAAAGACTTCAGGAATCTGATTGATACGGTACGCAGCACATCGCCTGAAACAACGATCATAGTGTCAGGACCGCTTCCCACGTACCGACTAGGACATGAAAAGTTTAGTAGACTATTCGCGCTAAATGAATGGTTAATGTCATGGTGCAATGAGCAGAAACTGCTCTTTGTAAATAATTGGAATCTGTTTTGGGAGCGTCCTAGGCTTTTCCGTGCTGATGGCTTACACCCAAGCAGATTCGGAGCAGATCTTCTGTCGGATAACATCTCCAAAATGTTAAATACCTTTTGACTAGTAACCAAAAGTCCAAATCATAGTCTCTGCTGCACCAATTTAACTGATATAAATACTAGTGTAGAACATTGCATAGAAACCGTGTCTATTCCTCGTTTAGTGAGATCAAATAATAAATCTACTGCAGGATCTAGGAAAAATCTAATTGTTATTAAAACAGAAAACGTTGCTATTAGTAAACAAAAACAATTTCTTAAGCTATGTCTTCTAAACATTAGATCACTCACACCTAAGGCAGTTATTGTAAATGAAATAGTCACAGATAATAGCTTCGATGTACTTTGCCTTACTGAAACCTGGCTTAAACCAAATGATTATTTCGGTCTTAATGAGTCTGCTCCTCCTGGATACTCCTATAAGCATGAGCCCCGTCTGATTGGTCGTGGCGGCGGTGTTGCAACAATCTATAGAGATATTCTCAATGTTACTCAGAAAGCGGGTTATAAGTTTATTTCGTTTGAAGTACTTGTACTAAATGTTACGCTCTTAGATGTTAGAAAAACATCCCTATTATCTCTAGCCTTGGCTACCGTATATAGACCGCCTGGGCCTTACGCTGATTTCCTAAAAGAGTTTGCAGATTTTATCTCAGACCTATTAGTCAATGTCGATAAAGCATTAATTGTTGGAGATTTTAACATACACGTAGATAATCCAAATGATGCGTTAGGGGCTGCGTTTACAGATTTATTAAATTCATTTGGGGTCAAGCAAAACGTCACCGGACCAACTCATCGTCTTAATCATACACTCGATTTAATTATATCACATGGAACCGATCCAACCGATATAGATATTATACTGCAAAGTGATGAAGTCACTGACCATTACATGGTAACTTGCATATTACGTACTGCTGTAATATGTCATGCGGCGCCGCGTTATCAACTAGGCAGAACAATCCTTCCATCCACCATAGATAATTTCTCAAATTGCTTATCTGATCTGTCTCAGCTGCTGCCTGAACCCAAACAAACAGATGAACTAGAAGAACTAACTAGCACTATGAGCACCATTCTCTCTAGAACATTGGATGTTGTTGCACCTATTAAATTAAAAAAGGTCAGAGAAAAAATGAAAGCACCGTGGTACAACAATACTACGCATGTTCTAAAGAGAGAAACCCGTATTTTAGAGCGTAAATGGAAACAAACTAATCTAGAGGTCTTTAGAATCGCGTGGAAAGACAGTATGTCACATTATAAAAAGGCCCTAAAAGCAGCCAGGGTTGAGCACCTCCGCAAACTAATAGAAAATAACCAAAATAATCCAAGGTTTTTATTTAACACCGTGGCTAGACTAACAAATAAACAGACGTCACCCGAACAAAATATCCCGTTACAGTTTAGTAGTAATGATTTTATGAAGTTCTTCACTGAGAAAATAGAAAACATCAGAACCACAATTGTAAACGTTCAATCTTCAATTGCGCCTTATAATTCAGCCTCAATGATCACCCCGCAAGAACAATTACAGTGCTTTACAACTATAGAACAAAGAGAGTTAAATAAACTTATCACTTCATCTAAAACTACAACATGTTTATTAGATCCTATACCAACTAAGCTACTGAAAGAAGTGTTACCTATAGTGGAAGAGCCTCTCCTCAATATTATTAACTCGTCTTTATCTTTAGGTCATGTTCCAAGAACATTTAAACTGGCAGTTATAAAACCTCTCATTAAGAAACCACAATTAGATCATAATAACCTAGCAAATTATAGACCCATTTCAAATCTTCCATTTATGTCTAAAATATTAGAAAAAGTGGTGTCCGCTCAATTGTGTTCTTTCTTGCAAGAAAATGATATCTATGAAAAGTTTCAGTCAGGATTCAGGCCGCACCATAGCACTGAAACTGCGCTCGTTAAAATCACAAATGATTTACTTTTAGCTTCTGACCAAGGCTGTATCTCAATACTAGTTTTACTTGATCTTAGTGCTGCGTTCGATACAATAGATCACACAATACTCTTAGATCGACTACAAAATTATACTTGTGTTCAAGGACAAGCATTAAGCTGGTTCAGATCATACTTATCTGACCGCTACCATTTTGTCTATTTAAATGGAGAAAAGTGCCACAGGGATCTGTGTTAGGCCCTCTATTATTCTCACTATATATGATGCCACTTGGAAATATTATAAGGAAACATGGAATTAGTTTCCACTGTTATGCTGATGACACTCAGATATATATTTCATCACGGCCAGATGAAAACGCTAAATTATCCAAATTGACAGAGTGTGTTAAAGATATAAAAGATTGGATGACGCGTAATTTTCTTTTATTAAATCCAGACAAAACTGAGGTACTAATCATCGGTTCAAAAAACCGCCCACAAAACCTCTCGCAATACATCTTTAATATAGTAGGATGTCCTGTTACTTTATCCTCTACAGTAAAAGACCTGGGTGTTATACTAGACTGCAACCTGTCTTTCGAAAATCATATTTCATATGTTACAAAAACAGCCTTTTTCCACCTTAGAAACATTGCTAAGCTACGTAACATGCTATCAGTTTCTGATGCAGAAAAGTTAGTTCATGCATTCATGACCTCGAGTCTAGATTACTGTAATGCTTTATTAGCCGGTTGTCCTGCATCCTCAATAAACAAGCTTCAGTTAGTCCAGAATGCCGCTGCTAGAGTTCTTACTAGATCAAGAAAATATGATCATATAACACCGATTTTATCATCACTGCATTGGTTACCTATAAAGTTCCGTATTAATTACAAGGTAGGCTATTGCTACTGACTTATAAAGCCCTAAACGGCTTAGCTCCAGTCTATTTAACGGATCTTCTATCGCCCTATAATCCATCGCGCTCTTTAAGATCACTTAATTCAAGGCTTTTGGTCATACCTAGGATATCCAGAACCACCAAAGGAGGGAGAGCATTTTCACATTTAGCTCCAAAACTCTGGAATAGCCTTCCTGATAGTGTTCGTTGCTCAGACCCGCTCTCCCAGTTTAAAACTAGATTAAAGTCGCATCTCTTCAGCCAGGCATTCATATAATATCTTTAATCTTACAGTTCAAATTACAATCCGGCCTCTAGTTAATAAACGCCAGAGGAGAACTGGCCCCCGACTGAGCCTGGGTTCTCCCAAGGTTTTTTTTTTTCTCCATTGGGTCACCTGATGGAGTTTTAGGACACTATTAGGTCACTTGATGGAGTTTTAGGACACTATTAGGTCACTTGATGGAGTTTTTCGGTTCCTTGCCACTGTTGCCTTTGGCTTGCTCAGTTGGGGATATTATGGGGATATTTAATTTGATTTTATCAATCAATAAATTCCACTAGAAACAAACCTTGTTGTATTATTTTAATTTAATACTGTGAAGCTGCTTTGATACAATCTGTATTGTGAAAAGCGCTATACAAATATACTTGACTTGACTTGACTTGACTTGACTTGAACGATCAATCTCACAAGCAAGTGGCACACCTAGGCCTGCTACACCCCTCGACTCGTGGAGCCAGTATGTCATCTTCTCCAAAGTTCTTGATGATGGGTGTGCGAATGCTCCAAATGAGCAACACAAGCCGAGAGCACGGAGAATGGCTCAAACAACAGTCTACCGGGGCCGTACAACTTTTCTCTGCATTATCCTACTTTTATGCGGGGATATTCAAGTGAACCCAGGGCCGATGGATCTACAACAACCACTGCAGGTGGCGGAGACTGCTCTGATCCACACCCTGCATGCTTTCAACACAGCGCAGATGCTATCGGGTACCATTGCTAACAGTGCGCATCCAAGCGCATCCACGTTTACCAATACATTGAAACAAGGTAACCTCCTGGCACTACACGTGCTTAAGCCAGCAAATGAAAGTGGTAAATTAAACGCTATGCAGACTATAGTTGTTTCAAAACAAAGCCAGATGAAACTATTTCAGACAGTAAACCATGCGTCGGTCCTATTGAACCCATTGACAAAGCCGAAAGGAATATTCGGAGGACATATTAAAGGTGGGGTATGTGATTCTCTTTTTTGTCCATTTTTTCAAAATCACTTGAAATCCTATTCCTAACAGTAAGTTAGAAGCACTGAAATGAAAATTAAGCAATTTAATCATCTGTGGAACGGGCAGGACTCGAAAAACTCCAGCCAATCATTTCCAAGACCACCTAGAATCATTGGACAGTAAGTTCATCAATCAAACGGTCATAACATATGAACGAAAGGAAAGGACTACGGGTGGAAATTAGCTCTTGAGCTAAAACCTGGTACTATGCATCTCTCCGCTTGAGGTTAATGTTTATTGTACGGTACGCTGTCCCTGTTACTCTAAATAAAAAATAAAAAAATAATAATAAAGGTTACAGACATTAACAGTGAGAAGAAAAACAGATGGGGAGACATCATAAGAGAATAAATTAGGCTACACAAATCAATACAATATTACATTTGGTCAATATGAAAAAATAAAGGTTCAAGGATATTATATGTTTTAGAAACCGTTGAGTTCAAAGGTTTGGATATTTTCTTAAGGGAAGTAAAAATCGACTTTATATCAGAGGAGAATATTCTAAAATCAGGATTACATTGAATGGTTCTGGCTTGGTGAAGATGAAACTTACCCAGAAGACACAGTAATAATACTGTATAATCAAAATTAACATCCTTACATTGAAAATCTGACAAAAATTGTTTAACAATTTGTAACAACAGCAGAAAACTAACAAGGTAACTTCTGGCCAGAAAGAGTCAGAGAATGGGCACTGATCATACAAATGTAGAACTGATTCTTCTTCAATATTGCAAAAGGAACATAAAGAAGAAACAGTCTCAGAAAACCTGCTCAAAAATACATTACAAGGGTAATATCTATGAACGATTTTGAAATGGAGTTCTTTCATTTTATTAGGGTTAAAAAGTTTGTGAGGAAAAGTCCATAAGTTATTAAAACCAGAGTTCGGATAACAGATTGTCCATGTAGATCGTGCTTTAGGGAGGGTTCGAAGAAAGAGCATTTGTAATAAAGAAGTTGTTGCATTTTTTTATCTAAAACATGAACACCACTGATTGCAAGTAGGAATATAATTGTTTTAAACAGTCGTATCTTAAATGTGCTTTAATCAAGGTTCTCAAACTGACAGGAATACTTTGTCACCTTATTAAAATATCTTACTGAAATTACAGCACCTTTCAGAGACATAAACTCAGAAAAAGAAAGAAGGTCTCCTTGAGCTCTGAATAAATCAGAAACAAAAAGAATATTTTGATCCACCCATTCCTTGAAAAAAAAGGATTTTGTTTCCACACAGTACATTTTCATTATTCCACATAAGACACGTGTGTGGGGAGAAATGATGTCTGAAAGCAATCTTCCAGGATTCTAGAGCTTGTTTGTAAAAATCTGAGAGTTTAATAGGTAATTTGCTGCATCAAGATGGCGACTGTGGCGCCTGTAACTGGCGGAGCCGCAGCTCGTCTCCTGCTGTGTAGATTATTAATGGTCATTTTTTCAATATATGTGATAATTTCAGCCCAGATAACAAATGGATGCGTCTTGGCTTTATGGACTTATGATCAGGACTCTTTGTTTCGCATCAAAGAGTTGATGGAGGGCCTGTTTGATAAACACGACAGGTACAAACAGGCGTTTCCTCCTCCTTTTGCAATCGATCCCAACTCACCTGACTACTTGCTGCTGTGTCGGGCGCCGGGCAGGGTCCGTAGGAGATCCAGGAAAAGAGGCTTACAGTCCGGTATCCAGGTCAGGCGAAGGCGTGCCGCTGCGTGCAGGGACTCCGTTGTCTTCGGCCGCCAGGACCGCGCTCGGTGCCTGTGCCGGATTCCTCTCCTCGATGTGTGTGACAGCGTGTCCACGCCGCCGCCTGCTCAGACTACAACGGGTGTCCTGGACGTAAATGTTTTTTCTTTTTATGAATTGTATCCTATTTTCCGTTATTACAGTTAACTACGCGAAGTGATATGGAACTGTAATGCGGTCAAGACCTGCCTGGAACTACTTTAGCCGTGCGTTTCCCTGAAAATAAATGCACACCTTAGAAAGTTCATCAACCAATCAGATTCAAGCATTCAACGGCCCTGTTGCAAGTAATGGTGTGTGTGTGTGTGTGTGACCTTCAATAAAGTTTTAAAGTTTTATACATTTTTATCCCTACCTGTGGAAGATGCTGTCTTTCAAGACCCTCATGGCACTTTCAACAAAATTATTTGTGTCATTGCCCCGCGTTGGAAGGCCCGTGCGTAGACAGATAGCCCAGTCCTTGCGTTGGGCAAACACTGCCGTCAAATGGTCCCGGTACTGTTGGTGCTTCAGCACCGCTGGGTCCTGGAGAGCCTGGTGGTAGGAGGCCTCCAGCTCCTCTGGTGACATGTCATACACCATTTTTTTGAAGATATCCAGCAGCCACTGCCGGTCCCCCTTCGGCACCTGTGATGAAAATATTAGATCAAGTGTCTTTATACATTCTAGTAAGACAGTTTATTTAACACATTCAAGCAAAGATATTTGCTTAGAGAACAGTTGGGGATTTTAAACCAGTGTTAGAATTTAAACTGACTAAATATAATAAAACAATATGAATTTCTCTGACAAACCCCATGGTGACTGTCCCAGAGCCATCTCCACATGGCCTGGAGCACGTGAAAGACACAAAGGAGGGAAGTGGTCTGCGGAAACACATTCTGCAGTGCCTGTCGCAGGGCTTTGCAGTCATCGGTCACGACAACTTTTGGCCCTAGCACTCCTCTTCCATAAAAAGCATCCCCTGGTAGTATAGACTGCAGCAACTTGAGTCCCGCTGCAATGGTGTTTTGGGACTCAGATGTTGTGACTATGACTCCCAGTGGCAACCCACCTGCAGCCGAATGGGTTAGCAGGAGGAATATTCGGCTATTCATTCGGTCGCAGTTTCCTGACAAATGTTATTTAGCTATACAAGTTTTTAAAGTCAAATTAATGTTTTTAAAAAAGAAGGGATTGTGGAGAATAAAGAAAAAAATAAAACAAAAATCTTCAGTCCCACAATGTGTTAGGGTCCTCTGAAAATGAGATCCAAAATGATTTTTCAGACTGGTGAGGTCTGCTGTCAAGAGCCTATGATGGGTACATGGAATATGTATATACCTATTTATACCATGGTCTGGGTGAATACTCGATTCTGATTGGCTGCAGGGTGTCCATTAAAAAGTCATAGAGGACACCTAAATAAACCGTCAGGCGTAACCAAGGAAACCAAGTTATTGTTTGTAACTTGTAACTTTAGATTTCTATTATAAAACTAATTAAAATATAAACTAATGTTTTAAAAATGTGTTATTTGGCAAGTGACCATGGTATAAGCGGGTTAATGCCCTTCAAGGTGTCCATTGTCAGGTGTTAATGGACTTCGGCGGAGGCAACCGTCCTCCGCTGCGCGTCAGATGGTTCACGCCTCGCCGTCGTCCATTAATACCTGACAATGGACACCTCGTTGGGCATTAACCCTTACTTAACTAGTAACACAAGAGAGGTTATCTCAACATGAAACAGATAAAAACATACATAAAACATAACCCTGCTACCAGTGTTGCCTTCAGGACAAACCTGATGAATCCATAAAAAGCATTTCTCCACTGTGTCTCTCCATTCTGTGTACCCTCTTCATGACTGGAGTGCACAAAGCGATGACTGTTTGTCCGTCAGCGGTGGACTCCATCCGCCCACATGTTTCACACTGTTCCTTGTTGTAAACCTCCAGACGTTCCTGGAGGTTTTCAAGCATGGCATCCCCAGATGAAGCTCCATACTCCCGCTTAAAAATGGAGTAGTATAATCTGTAGAGGCAATAAATAACAAACATTTCTAGTGGGGACATAGTATAGCAAAGCCTTATTTAGCAGCTCATCAACGGTCAATGTGTTATGGTTATAGCTGCACGTGTGCTCAAAATCGAGACGACTACATTTCCTACCACTGTGTACCACTGCTATTCACCAGATCTTTGTTTTTGAATAAGCAAATAAGACACTGACCGGTAGCAGAATTGGACATCAGGACAAATGGACCTATCTGCAGAGGCATAGTCAAGTCAAGTCATCTTCATTTATATAGCGCTTTTAACAATGTAGATTGTCTCAAAGCAGCTTCACAGAGATAAATGTATAATATAACGTAAGATTGTTTTGGCTTTATAGCGGTTCTTTAATAAAGTTATTTTCCAGCTAAAGTTATTTTTGATTGATTCGCTTCCGTCGCAACGATCATTTGTTTTTAAATTAGGGCCGCTAAGACGACACCATTCTCTCTACACAGACTTTAAACGCGAACCTGTGAGAAACGCTGATGGCGTTCAGATGCACATTAAGAACGGGTTCTATAGTTATGTGCGTTTGAATATATGTGTGCAGGTTTGGAATTCCCTACAAACCAAACCTAAACAAATTACTGGTGTTTCCTTATAGTTTTGATTCAGAATTTTATTTTATTTTATCAATTCGGGGTAGATACGCAAATTGAGTTTTCCCGACGACGCGTTATCTGTAGAGTGGGAAAGGGATCCTCCATAGGGAGAGACTAGTTGGCCCTTCAGCACTGCATTGACATCGGGTCCAGGCGAAGGTCCTTCATCAGATCTGGAAACGGCCTGGATCCGGCAGGCTGCGGGAAAACCTTGGGATAAACAAAGACACTAAAATTAGCGTAGATGCCATTCTTCTCATGATGTAACAAGTACATCAGGATTTATGGGAAGTGTTCCCGGTTCCAGCTGACCTAATCTATGCAGCCTAATATTGAATTATAGAAGTCTATAATGTATTATGTGAACGCTATGTCAAAGAGATGTGTCTTTAATCTAGATTTGAACTGACAGAGTGTGTCTGCTTCCCGGACAATGGTAGGAAGGCTGTTCCAAAGTTTTGGTGCTAAATAGGAAAAGGATCTACCGCCAGCAGTCGATTTAGATATTCTAGGTATTATCAACTGGCCGGAATTTTGAGATCGCAATAGACGTGAAGGAGTATAATGCGTTAAGAGCTCGCTCAAGTACCGCGGAGCTAAACCATTTAGTGCTTTGTAAGTAATCAGCAATATTTTAAAATTGATGCGATGTTTAATAGGGAGCCAGTGCAGTGTTGACAGAACTGGGCTAATATGGTCATACTTCCTGGTTCTGGTAAGAACTCGAGCTGCTGCGTTTTGGACCAGCTGTAGTTTGTTTATTAAGCGTGCAGGGCAACCACCCAGTAGAGCATTACAATAATCTAGCCTTGAGGTCATGAACGCATGGACTAATTGTTCCGCATTTGTCAATGAGAGCATATGGCGTAATTTAGATATATTTTTAAGATGGAAAAATGCGGTTTTACAGATACTAGACACGTGACTTTCAAATGAAAGATTGGTATCAAAGAGCACACCCAGGTTCCTAACCGACGACGAAGACTTAACAGAGCAGCCATCAAGTGTTAGACAGTATTCTAGGTTATTACGTGAGGAAGTTTTTTGTCCAATAATTAGAATCTCTGTTTTTTCAGAATTTAGAAGTAGGAAATTACGAGTCATCCAGTTTTTTATATCAGCTATGCATTCTGTTAATTTAGTGAATTGGTAAGTTTCGTTAGGTTTTGAAGAAATATAGAGCTGAGTATCGTCGGCATAACAGTGGAAGCTAATTCCATGTTTCCTAATAATATCTCCTAATGGCAGCATGTACAGAGTGAACAGCAGCGGTCCTAGTACTGAGCCCTGTGGTACGCCATACTGAACTTGTGATTGATAAGACATCTCTTCATTTACTGCTACAAACTGATAACGGTCAGATAAGTATGATTTAAACCATGCTAGTGCAATTCCACTAATGCCAACATAGTTTTCTAGTCTATTTAAAAGAATGTCGTGGTCAATGGTGTCAAACGCAGCACTAAGATCGAGTAACACTAATAGAGAGACACAACCACGATCGGATGATAAGAGCAAATCATTTGTTACTCTAACGAGAGCAGTCTCAGTACTATGGTATGGTCTAAATCCGGACTGAAAATCCTCGCAGATATCATTTCTTTCTAGAAAGGAACACAGTTGTGAGGATACTGCCTTTTCTAGTATCTTTGACAGAAAGGGTAGATTCGAGATCGGCCTGTAATTGACTAATTCTGAAGGATCAAGTTGCATTTTTTTAACAAGCGGTTTAATCATAGCCAGCTTAAAGTTTTTTGGTACGTATCCTAGAGACAAAGAGGAATTAATGATATTAAGAAGAGGATCTATGACCTCTGGAAGCATCTCTTTCAGTAGCTTAGTCGGTATAGGGTCTAACATACATGTTGTAGATTTAGATGATTTAACGAGTTTAGTAAATTCTTCCTCTTCTATAGCAATGAATGAATCAAATTTTTCCTCAGGGAGACTACAATGCACTGCCTGATGCGATACTGTAGTAGACGGTTGCATAGTTATAATTTTCTCCCTGATATTATCAATCTTATAAGTGAAGAAGTTCATAAAGTCATTACTGCTGTGCTGCTTGGAACCTTCTGTGTTTGAAGCTTTCTTTTTCGTTAGTTTAGCCACTGTTTCAAATAAATACCTAGGATTATGTTTATTTTCTTCTAATAGGTTTGAAAAATAAGCAGATCTAGCAGCTTTTAAAGCCTCTCTGTAAGCAATCGAGCTCTCTTTCCATGAAATGCGAAATACCTCTAATTTTGTTTTCTTCCAGTTGCGCTCCATTTTTCTGGCTGCTCTCTTAAGGGCCCGAGTGTGCTCGTTGTACCACGGCGTTGGATTATTTTCTTTAATCTTCTTTAAGCGCAAAGGAGCAACTGTGTCTAAAGTGCTGGAAAAGAGAGAGTTAAAAGTTTCTGTTGCAATATCAAGTTTTTCTAAGCTATCCGGGATGCTAAAATGATGAAACTGATCAGGAAGATTATTAATAAAGCAATCTTTAGTAGCAGAAGTGATAGGTCTAACATATTTGTAACACGGAGTCGGCTTTGCAGCCTTGGCTAAATGTAATTTACACGAGACTAGATAATGATCTGAGATGTCATCGCTCTGCTGCAGAATTTCAACGGCATCAACATCTATTCCATGTGATAATATTAGATCTAGAGTATGATTACGACGATGAGTAGGTCCTGACACGTGTTGTCTAACTCCAATTGAGTTTACAATGTCTTTAAATGCCAATCCCAATGCATCTTTTTCATTATCGATGTGTATATTAAAATCACCAACAATTAGTACTTTATCTGCAGCCAATACTAACTCTGATAGAAAGTCCGCAAATTCTTTGATAAAGTCTGTATGGTGCCCTGGTGGCCTGTATACAGTAGCCAGCACAAATCTCAAACGTGATTTATCATTTTTACTATATATTTTTACATTAAGCACTAACACTTCAAAAGAATTATATTCGAAACTTGATTTCTTAGTGGTTTTGAAAATATTACTATAAATTACAGCAACACCACCCCCTTTGCGTTTCAGACGAGGCTCATGTTTATAACAGTAATCTTGCGGGGTGCACTCATTTAAAGTAATGTAATCGTTTGGTTTTAGCCAGGTTTCTGTCAAACACAGCACATCTAGGTTATTATCTGAAATCATATCATTAACAATGAGTGCTTTTGAAGTAAGCGATCGAATATTCAGCAACCCAAGCTTTATCATTTGCTCATCTGTATTATAGCTGTTTTTTATTTGTTGAACATCAATTAAATTTTTAACCTTAGATAGGTTTAAACATTTTTTGGATTTCCAAAATCGGGGAACAGACACAGTCTCTATATGATGATAGCTAGGTGAAAGAGGCTCTATGTGATGGGATTTATCTGACCTGGGTGACGCGAGGCCGCTAGCAGACGGTTGGTTTAGCCAGTCTGTCTGCTTCCTGACCTGGTGCCCAATTTGTCATGTTTGAGCTCTAAGACTATGAGCCATATTACTAGAGAGAAGAGCAGCACCATCCCAGGAGGGATGAATACCATCTCTTTTCAACAGGTCAGGTTTGCCCCAAAAACTTTTCCAATTGTCTATGAATTCTATATTATTACACGGACACCACTCAGACAGCCAGCGATTCAGTGAACACAATCTACTAACTATCTCATCACTCCTGCGAACAGGAAGGGGGCCAGAGCAAATTACAGTGCCTGACATCGTACTTGCAAGTTCACACACCTCTTTAATATTAATTTTGGTGATCTCCGACTGGCGGAGTCGAACATCATTAGTGCCGACATGAATAATGATCTTAGAGAATTTACGATTAGCATTAGCCAGCACTTTTAAATTTGCTTTGATGTCAGGCGCTCTGGCTCCCGGCAAACATGTGACTATGTTCGCTGGTGTCTCTATTTTCACGTTCCGTGTGATCGAATCACCAATTACTAGGGCACAATCAACAGAATTCTCAGTGGGTGTTTCACTGAGCGGGGCAAATCGATTTGTTGTGGTAATCGGAACGGAAGAGTGGTTTTTTGATCCGCGACTAGAGCGATCCCTCACTGTCACCCATTTGCCCGGCTGCTCAGGCACTACTTCAGCTGGAACCGAATCATGTAAAGAGTTCACTATGCTAGGCGCATCCAAAATAGTATCTAAAGCTCTAGCACTCTTACTATCCTCAATTAAAGTTTGGATGCGTGTCTCTAATTCTGAAATCTTCTCTGTCAGCCTAACTGTCTCCTTACATTTATCACATATAAATCCTACATTGCCAACAGAGAAGTCTATGCTAAACATGTGACATGAAGTGCAGGTGACAATAACAGGACAAGACATTACTCACCGTGTTTGTTGACTGATTATTACTTACCTGAGCTTTTATTAACTCAAAGGCGCGAGCGCGCGAGAGAAAAAATAAATAAATAAAACAGCTGAGCGCACGGGTGGCGCGTTAACAGGCTAGCAGTAGCGAATTAGCGTGTTGTGTTAGTAGTAACGGATGCTAGCGATGTCAATCTGAGATGTTGGGTAAGCTGTATTTAGTATAAACAACTACAAATTGTAGTAAATGATGGTTCAAAACAAAGAAATACGAGGCTAAGACGGAGCTTACAGCACCGAGGCAAACACACTCACAGCAGGCAGCGTACACATATGAATCACTCTTCTCCTCCTGGAGGTCATATTTCAGGGTGTTTAGGGCTGAGGAGGGTGAGTGCCCACTCTGAAAAAGTTTCTCCAGCTTCTCCACGGTCTCTCTGGCCACATCCCGATGCTGTAAGGCCTCGGAACAGCCAAGGCGGTGGTTGTGGTGATGTTTGATGGTCACATGCAACAATAAACCCTCCTGAATATGAGTATCACTACATCTATAAAATATGAAAAGGAAACATGAGCATGCAACCTGGATTAAACAGTATGTAATGTTAATCTCTAAATTATTGTTCTGTTACGTGTAATAGCCTACCTGGACTTCCTGTTCTGGCTATGCCTGTGCTTTTTCAGCACAAGGTAGAGCACAGCAGGACAGTGTGTGTTTTTTTTTGAGGAGCCCGTCTGCCTTGTATTGTGCTGGCATTTCATGTCAACCTTTGAACATAGAAATGCTTCATTGAAGCTCTGACTATTTAAACAATTACAAAAAGAAAAAACATGCCTGTCTGCTTCAAATGTACACTTCAGGCACCTATATGTCCCACAATGCAGTACGATTGTGACGTCACTACATAGCTCGTCTAATCACCACCACACAGACAACTCTATGATATATTAATTATAATTTTTTATTTTTATTTAAAACAACCCAAACACACCTATAAACATTTGGATGCTGCATTAAACAAATTATTAAAGGGAAAAAAATGTAAGTAATACACAGCTCCACAGCTGATTCCAAGTGATCAAGGGCTTAGGACGTTCCAGTTCAGACCATTGCAGTTTCCGCCAGTAGTGGGCACTTGCAATGACGTACATCCGAGTGAACGAGACGGAGGGAAGTTAGCAAGTGAAGGGCATGACAATTTTGGACTGGAACGCAGCCGTGGTCAGGGGTTTTCATCGCCACCATCTACTTCGGTGTTCGTGCCGGCTCTTCCCACATGGACCGGCTGGAGACCACGTGACCGCTGGACGTGCCTTCGACCAATCCCGCTGCGCAATATGGACACTGCCTTCGTGACGTCATCCAAAATCCACGTTGGCCTGTTGAATGCTCGTTCAATTGCGAATAAAATCTCATTCATTGAACGATCTTTTCTCAAGAGAAAGCCTGGATATCATGTGTTTTTCGGAGACATGGCAGAGAGAGGAAAAGTTTATTCATTTAAATGAGCTCTGCCCAGCTGGCTGCTCTGCTGTTGGGAAGCCCCGCCCCTGTCGCTGTGGTGGTGGTCTGGCTATTGTACACAGGGATGTCCACAAATGCAATGTGATCCAGTCCCAAGAATTCTCTTCTTTTGAATTGCAGATGGTCAAGGTGGGTTTCTTATCCCTTTCTACTGCATGTTGGTCTACCGTCCTCCTGGCCCTGCTGCTGTCTTTCTAAAGGATTTTAGTGACTTCTTGTCCTCTATAATAAAGTTGGAATCTGTTTTAATCCTTGGGGATTTTAACCTTCATGTTGATGACAGCTCATCTTGCCCCGCAATGGAATTTTTAACATTGACTGAAGCTTTTCATTTTGAGTAGCATGTTTCTGAGCCCACTCACCAAAAAGACCATATTCTAGGCTTAGTTTTTACGCTTGGCCTAGACATTTTAAATGTATCTGTAAATGATGTCCATATGAGTGATTATAGTATTGTTCTGTTTGATCTGCACTTCAGTCCTGAGCCAAAGCCTTCAGCAGTTAGGTCTCAGAGGCGTGTTATCACTGCTAACACTGCAGATACATTTTCTGATATGTTTGATCCTGTTTTAGTCATGGATTGCTTCGATGTGGATGATTTCATTCACTGTCTTAATAATCACTGTGTAAAAATTCTGGATCAGGTGGCTCCTGTTAAATCTAACTTGTCTACTCAGAAAAAAAGCGTGCCCTTGGACAAATGAAGATATCCTAAGTCTTAAGAGACTGTGTCGAAAGTGGAATACAGTGGAACTGTTCCGCCTGTGGAAATCCACTAGCCTTAAGGTGCACAGGCTCTATCTTAGGGATCTTGTGTCGTCATACAATGTGATGGTTGAAAATGCCAGATCTGACTATATCCGTCAACTGGTAACATTGAATAAAAAAAATCCTAAAGTGTTGTTTGACACGATCAATGCACTTATATGTCCTGCTGCTCCAGTTATCCCTGTTTTTTGTGAAGCTGACAGCAATGCCTTCTTGGGATTTTTCACCAACAAAATAAAGATGATTAAGGATAAAATCTCGCCCCTTCCGTGTGGTACCCCTGCTGTCTTTGAGCCTGTCTCCAGCATGTGGTCCTCATTTAGGACTGTGACGTTTGCTGATATTTCGGAACTGGTGACCAAGATGAAGCCATCTTCTTGTTCATCTGACGTCCTTCCTTATAGGCTCTCCCATAAAGTGTTTGAGGTAATTGGCCCTTGTGTTACCAAAATGGTTAACCTCTCTTTGTCTACTGGTGTGTTTCCCAATGCTTTCAAGCATACCATAGTGGAGCCATTACTAAAAAAAGCAGGTTTAGACCTGACGGATTTCAATAGTTTTAGGCCTATTTCTAAGCTCCCGTTCCTGTCCAAGATCCTTGAGAAGGTGGTCTGTGAACAGTTGACATTTTTCCTGGACAAAAGTAACATCCATGAGTCATTTCAGTCCGGTTTCCGTAAACAACACTCAGCACTAATGACATTATGATGTCTGCTGATTCTGGAAAACACAGTCCTAGTTCTTTTGGATCTGTCCTCAGCCTTTGACACCGTTGACCATCAGGTTTTGCTGAGAAGACTGAGGGATCAAGTAGGACTGTCAGGGTCAGTTCTACAGTGGTTCTCCTCATATTCATCTGAGTGTTACAGCTAACCAAATAAGGTCTGAGTCTGCGGATTTGGTGTGTGGAGTGCCTCAAGGTTCCGTTTTGGGCCCTGTTTTATTTTTGTTGTATTTGATCCCTTTGGGAAAGATCATACAAAGGTTCAGTGATGTTTCTTTCCACCTATTCGCTGATGATATCCAGCTTTACTGCTCCTTTAAGCCATCTGAGATCTGGAAGCTAAACTCCTTGCTCCTTTGTCTTGTGGAAATAAAAAAAATGGCTAAGTGATAACTCTCTGCAGCTCAATGCAGACAAAACAGAAACACTGGCTATTGCCCCTGATGATTCAATTCCAGGGATTAAACAGTACTTGGGTGACTTAGGCCAGTCTGCTAAGCCAAGTCATAGAAATTTGGGAGTTGGGAGACAAAGACATGTCATTAATGCAGCACTGTAAGCAGCTGACGAGGAACTGCTTCTTTCAATTAAGGACAATATCTAAACTTAGAAATATGGTCTCACGGAATGATTTGGAGCTTATCATTCATGCTTTTGTGTTTTCGCGTTTAGACTATTGTAATAGTTTATTTTCATGTCTGAACAAGAAGGAGGTCTCTCGACTGCAATTAGAGCAAAACTCTGCAGCCAGAATTCTGTACTAATAGGAGGACTCACATATCCCCTATTCTAAAAGAACTTCATTGGCTGCCAGTGTCCTACAGGATCAAGTTTAAAATTCTGGTTCTAGTTTTCAGAGCCTTGCATGGTCAGGCTCCTTCTTACATCAGTGATCTGATCCAGCCCTACACCCCTGTGCGGGCTCTGAGGTCTGTGGATCAGAATCTGCTGAAGGTTCCACGCACTCGTTTTCGTATTAGAGGTGACCGATCCTTTCAAGCTGTGGCTTCTAGGCTTTGGAATGATCTTCCGCCCTCTTTGCGCTCTATTTACTCTGTTAATACCTTCAAGTGCAAACTTAAGACTCATCTATTTGTTCAGGCTTCTAATTAGCTACTTTTGGATTGATTTGATCTTGTATTGTCTTGGCCTTTTATATTGTGTATATATTCTGATGTAAATTTTTGTTGTGAAGCACTTTGTGGCTTTCTGTCTGTGAAAGGTGCTATATAAATAAAGCTTACCAAAGCTTACTATTTAAAATGACAAGATAATAAAAACTGAAGGTCACCACAATGTTTGAAGATTATGTTAGGGATCCAAAACCAGTGTAATCCATCATTAGAAATACAATACTTCATTTTGATAATAATCATTTTTGAATAATATCAGCCACAGGTCTATAGCCTGCGTGATTTATGAGAAAAATCAGACTTAAACCAAGTGTTCAAGTGTATATATGGGGGTTTAGATCTCTCTGTGCCTCGATCAGGTTCAGACACTGACAGAGATCTGCTATTCGGTGTTTGACGCTATTAGACACATTTCTAGAAGGAAATCTATCAGCAATAAATCTGGAGCCTCATTGAAATCGCTACCAAATAATAAAGGCAGAGGGATATTTAATGACTTTATTATCTGGTACAATTTTGTTGTTTGAAGAACTGTTGAACCCATGTTAATCATTTCAATCATTATTTCACCGCTGGAAAGATGAATGTGTATTTAAATTGGGTCATTTATGTAGTAGAAATGTGAAATTATTTTAGAAGTTGGTGCGTTCTAGACTGAGAAAAGCCAGAAAATGTATTTTTGGCTCATGTGGATGAAAGACAACAACTCCCAGAATGCACTTGCTTCGCTGCCCTATGAGGACAATCCCAAGCCACGCCCACCGGTTACAGAGGGCAGTATTGGGAGAAACTATACTTCTAGGCGACTAGTCTGAGGGTTTTTTCCAGACACACAATACAGAAATCTCTGGTCTCAGGGGGACATAAGGGAGGGAAGCACGGTCATTCCAAAATATTACCGGGTTTCCTGTGATACAAAGCTTAATGCTAATCGGTGAAGTATCCCTTTAAAGGGGTGGTTCAGAATTTTGGACATCGGACCTCATTTACAAGTTAGCCTGTGTGTTATTTATCAGTGGAGACAGTTTTCAAAAATGTTCACCCAGTCCTTCCAGTTGCATAGTTCGCCGGTGCTAGGCTAGCGCGAGTCAACGCGTATCTGTTAGCCTGCCATTAAAAACAGTTTTACCCACTCCACAGTACACCAAAAGCAAATAAATTATAACGCCAGACTATCGATGTAAATGTCTGTTGAGAGAATAATGTTAGAAATCAAACTACTCAATGATCGCATTACATTTACAGGAACTAGTTTCTCAGCAGCGGCGGAATTTTACTTTGCTCCGGTTAGTACTGCGCCGAAAAGTAAACACAGAACAGAAGCGCACAACAGTCGGGACGTCTAGCTAGCTATATGTAGTAGCTATACATTTTCTGGACTGGCACCACCGGTCTCCCGATGTTCTGTCCCGGTTCTCTACGGCATCTCCAGCTGCTGTTGTCTCTACAGACAGACATTCTTTCTCTTTCTGCCCTTTTAGCATCCATCTCGATTAGTTATTCGTCTGTGTATTCCGGCTCATACATGTAAGTTACGGTTCGTTGAATAACACACATTCCTCGCCTGCATCGTCTCCAAAGTCCAAAACATTGCCATGGCTTTCAAACGTGGCCATAGTCCTATGTCTTGTTGATTTCTTCGTGAAATATACTATCAGGGCTGACACTTTTCACATGCTCTCACGCCACACATCCATTTTCTCACGCACAGAAAAATTGCGGAGCAAAGAGGTACTTTTAATATTAAACTAATTCTCAGCTCTTAGATTCCGTCAATTTTATTACGAAATTCAGACAAAAATACGTTTGGCGCTTGTAAATGTGACGTGACAGATCGCTGAGCGCCTCAGATCAAGTGCACGTGAACCGATCATCTGTTACCTTTTTATTTAAAGATGCAGTACAACTTACCGAAAGTATACATAATATCGACCAATTAGTGTTTTTCAACCACTGAAAGAGGTCAATATAACAGCAGGAGAACAATTATGTCACATAACGTTACATTTACCGCAGGAAAGCCATTTAATGACCATAGCATGTATGTATGTATCTTTTCTACTAAAATGAATCCTTTTTTTATTGCCTGTGTGTGAAGGGGTTGTAATCTCACATTAAAATGATCTACTTTGTGGGTTTTGCTATTACCTCGGAAAGCAAGTATTCTTATTTTTATGTGAAGGTGCCGGGTCGGATTTACCGCGAAATCCAGTGACGTGACTGAGACCTGCACGCGCGCTCCCGAGCCTCTCGCCTCCTCTAGCCTACTGACTGCACTCAACAGCGACTACACTGCAACTTATGATATGGACTTATGCAACTTATGACATGTCTGATAACACTAAGAAACGACCTGCTCCCAGCACAACACAACTCAACACAAACTCCACATATTGATAAAAAATAAAAGTTTTTTCTGCTGAAGCTCGTAAGGCCAGACGTGAATCGCATGAACTTCGGGTGAAAAAACACGGCTCAACATCGGCAGGGCATTTGAATCATGGAGAAACCTTATCTACAAACCTAGAATGTACATTTCCTGAAGAAAATGTGAAGTGGTGCTTGCAGTGGCAAAATTCGGCACGGTTGATAGGGTTCCATACTTATCATGGGACGAGCATGGAGCATTAGTTCAACGTCAAGCTGATAAAAGTAGCCTATTATTAGGGATGGCTGACGCGAAACAGTCGTTCCGAAGCTTTGCGAGATCCCGAAGCACAGATGTGTCGAAACACTGATCCGAAGCGTGATTCAAAACACCCATGTCACGTGACTTTGGCCAAAAGAAGCCTTTCACTAAGTGTTTCATCAGGTGTGGTCCGCCAAATCGGCGTTTGATTGACACAGTCGGGAACAGACCACACAATCGCACATCTGTATAAAAGTGAAATCAACGCATCTTGACCTCGTGGGTTTTTGTGAGAGGAGTTTGATTTTGAGATAGCGGATTTTTGGTGATATAGTGACATAGTGCGATTTGATTAGTTATAGGCTATCTAGGCTTACATTTAAATTTACACAACACATTGACTGATAGGCTAGAGACAGACAGAGCATACATATAGTGACACATTAATAGATACATATATATAAATATAGATAGATTATATCTAGATACATATCTAGATACATAGATAGATTATAGATTCATATAGATAGATACATAGATAGATAGATTTGGATAGATAGATAAAATGGAAGCTCCCCAGAAGAGATGCCGTACATCTGTGGTGTGGGAGCATTTCCGTTTAGAAACCCCAAATAAAGTGAGATGTGTGTATTGTGATGGGCAGCTAGCCTACTGCAACAATACATCATCCATGCTGCAGCATTTGAGGAGCACTCATCCTGCCGTTCTGCAGGTGCAGAGGATGGTATTATTCCCCCTGTGCCTAGGTCTGCTACTGACACTGCTGGGCCATCTAAGCAAGGTATGCGTTTGAAATATAATTATAATTGAAATATAATTACAAACTTTTGGGACACTGTTTAGAAAGTCCATAGCCCTATGCCCTACAACCTAATGTCCCAATCACTGGCAATCATGTTAAAATAGCTTCAATGTGAATATATTATAATATAATATTGTGTGAATATACATTTTATAGGTCTACATATGAGTACCCATTCATTTTGGTTGTCCTATTTGTTGTAGTTCTACATTCCATTCCATTTTTCTCTGCACACTGAGCATAAACTTAAAGCATAAACTGACCCACTGGAAAGAGAGAGCCGTAATCTTTCCTCATTTGTATGTCCTAGCTAAAAAATATCTTTGCATGCCAGCAACAAGTGTCCCTTATGAGAGGATTTTTTCAAAGGTTGGAGAAATTATCTGTCAAAAAGAAGTAGGCTAAGTCCTTCCACAGCAGAGAAATTCATATTTTTGAATAAATATCTCTAAAAAAGTGAGACATTGTGGCTTGATTTCTTTTATTAATATTAATTTTGCAGGACCAAAATAACATTATGCACAGTGAGGAGCCTATAGGTTACAAGCTTCACATATTAGAAAAATACAATAATAAAAAAAAAAAACACATTTTTTTAATGGCTCGTTAAGGTGGTTTCAGATCAACACCTGCAAGTGACCACTAGGTGTCACCGTTGAGACGGGTGTCAGATTCATTCGAAGCCTCGACACAATATGGCCCATTTGGTTCAACTGTTGCATTGCTTCACGAAGCCTCGATCTGCCCATCACTACCTATTATTGTAACGTTGCAGTGGGAGTTGTGTGATGCTTTCCCCGGTGTGTTGCGACTCAGTCTGAAGGTACCCACAGTGCTCGCTCATAAATTCGAGCACGCGCAAGAGCACGCGCTTGTAAACTTATTGATTGCAATCTGAAACATCACCACTAGAGGTCGCTGAAAACTACATAGAGCCGCGGTCCCCAACCTTTTTTGCGCCACGGACCGGTTTAATATCAGACAATATTTTTACGGACCGCCTTTAAGGTGCGGCGGATAAATACAACAAAATATTTAAAAAATATAAAAAAAAATTAAATATAATAATAAACGTGAATCCAATGTGTAGGCTTACTTGCAATTTTATTAGCAGGGTACTCGTAATATCGCGCCTAAAGACAACAGAGAAAGCCTGAACACAAACAAAAAGCCCCCCAAAAGAAAAAAATCTCCATGTTTACGGTGCTGATGCGATGTAAGGGTGGCGCTGCCAATAAAGCACCTAAAAGCTGTCACAAAGAACCGATTTTAAGAACCAAAATTAATGATTATGAATATGTAAAATATAGCAGGAGACATTTTAATTGTTTAATAATAAACAAGTGTTTTCTGTGCAAAGATGAAGTTGACAATGCTGACTCGATCTTCGTAGTATGCCTAGTGAACGCGCCAGAGAGAAATGCACATTTCATACGAATTACATAAGCAGAGAACAGTCAGTTTTCTTTTGTTTTGAATTGTTCTGTTTAAAATTAGACATTTCGAGCTTTCTATGTCTCAGGTCTGTGAGGCGAGTAGGCTACCTTATACGCTGAATTTCGGTTAATTTATGAGATCAGCTCCAGTTCACGCGCCCGCGCCTCCGTGTCCTGATTAAATATTTTCTATTATATTTACTTCTTATTAAATCCAGGCAATTGGGTGATGAAACATTGATTAAAATTAAGATACAATTAATACAAAACGAAATACAATTTAAAGACAGGCTTTTTGCTTTCTGTCTGAGGTCTCTGTGAAAGTTTTAAAGCAGTCTTTTTGTGCCGCTTTCAGAGCGCTGCACGTCCGTAAGGGTGAACTGTCCCATCCGAACAATTATTATTATTATTTTTTTTTATTTTTTTTGTGAAATAGGCTACATTTCTAAATTAATGCGACTTATACTCCAGTGCGACTTAGGCTATATTATGTTTTTTCTTCTTTATGACGCATTTTTTTTACTGATGCGACATATACTCCGGAGCGATTTATAGTCCGGAAAATACGTTAAGTTATATATTCTTTCTGTGAGGCCCGGTACCAAATGTCCCACGGACCCGGGGGTTGGGGACCTCTGACATACAGCACCTTTAATTGAATAGCTAGAGAGGAGATTTTGCTGAGCACTATATTACATATTTATTATATTTTTACTTATGCCATTAAATAATTGTTATTATAACAAAAACTGCATTATATTTAATTTGTTATTTTTAACCTTT
This sequence comes from Rutilus rutilus, assembly GCA_021464565.1. NCBI lineage: Eukaryota > Metazoa > Chordata > Actinopteri > Cypriniformes > Leuciscidae > Rutilus > Rutilus rutilus. Next base: position 34,643,414 of record JAJAQA010000019.1, read on the forward strand.
AATAATAGCAGCAGATTAGGCCCTCTATGTTTACAGCATTAGATGAGATTATTTTTTTTAAATGAAATTTAAAATAAACATGTATCCAAATTAGTCAATATTGAATCAAAATCGGAATCAAATCACAAGAATGGAATTGAAATCTTGAAATTTTTGTCAAGCAATAATAAAAACTGTATACTACCAGTCATTGTACAATGTAAACATTGTAACATGTTGTCACTAAACTTCATAAAATTCTATTTGGTTACCAAATGTTTTGACAATCACAATTACACTTATTGTGATGCAATATTTGTTTTTTGTTTTTTAATGGCAGGCTAACAGATACCGTTGACTCGCAACTGGAAGGACTGGGTGAACATTTTTGGAAAACTGTCTCCACTGATAAATAACACACAGGCTAACTTGTAAATGAGGTCCGATGTCCAAAATTCTGAACCACCCCTCTAAGTAATATTTGGCTAAAAAGGCAAACTACAGCTACAGGTTTAACTATGCAAACTAAAATGCATAGAAAAGCTAGAAGCTGACAGAAAAAAAAGCAAACATTGACTACAACATAATCAGTTATTAATATTTAGTTGGTTCTCTCTTGTTTCTGCATGTGCTCAAAATTTCTTTGTATGACAGTCTGGACAAAAATGATGTCAGCACAATTTATCATGTTTCTTTGATTTATAATCACAAATAAAACAATAAACTCCAAGCACAACCATGCAATATGACTACAAAATCTGTAGCACATTTATAATAATATTTGAGAGATTGTCCTAGGCTGGGCATCACTTTTGGCCACTACTGTACTTGCATTTAAATAGTTTAAAATATTATATTTGATTAAAATATTAACATGGATGCTCAAATTTGTGAGTTTCTGGGTTTACCATATCTGATGCTGAATTAAATCGGTCAACCTTCATTTTGGTGAACTATAGACAATATGTTAGAAAAATACATAGATGGAATAATTCTTGTGCTTATTATCTGGTGAGTCAACTGAAGTGTCAAAGTGGATTTACATCGAATATTAGATTTATGTTTCCAGTAAGGATTGTTTGCAAAAAAAAAGGTTTAGTGCATCAAAATGTTTACCGACATGGAAATGACAATTAGCGATAATTTATTGATTATCGATCATCAAATCTTTTTCTATTTAACTTCAAATGTTGCGAAAAACTAGTTTGGAAACACTTTTTGTCGAGAAAAAGGGTTTTAAAGCAAATAAATATGGTGTCACATGACAGAAGCTGTATTTGCTGATCCCGTTAAAGCAGCGTTAAAAAGGTTCATAATATTCATATAATTAAACTGTATATTACATTATTTTATCACTATTGGTAAGAATAATACGTTACCTCTCAAACATCATTCTTCCTTATTTTGGTAATTTTGTCTGTTTTTTATAATCTAAAAAAAGTTAAACAGAAAAATATCCTAAAAGCTGCAGCCGTTTCTGAATATTGCTGGATCAAGTATTGATCTAAATAACCTTTATAATGAAGTACAAAAAATCATGACACTTGTTACTAAAAATCATTATTTGTATACAATTTATTAATATATAATAACATGTTTGAAATGGATGAGGAAATCAGAGGCTTGTAAATCTCTGCCGCTCGTCAAAACTCCAGATGTGTGTCTGTCAAACGAAGGAAGACTGAAGGAGTTTCCAATAAAGGCAGAAAGAAAGGTCAAATAAACATGTTACGTCTGTAAAGTATTGTTTCCACGACTTAAACCCTAATTATCATCCCAGACATTTCATCTTTCACTCTCAGCATTAAATCACATAATCACATATTATTTATTTATTTAAAACACAAGATTATCAGCAAGAACCTTTACATCCATTTATTCCAATGAACAAATGATCATTTCTCCTCTATAACTGAAATAATTATTCATTTAGTCTCATGTTGAACAAACACTGAGAATGTGCAGAATTTACTGCTTCAGTGATTTGATGTAATACAAGAAAAAATATGATATATAATCATTATATAATTATGATACAAAAAAGTTAGAAATTAATAAACACACATTGACTGAAATAATGGGGTAAATGTCAATTCTCCTGAAAACATGAATGCTTAAGCGGTCTCTAATCGGTCTAATTGTGTGAAGTGGAATATAAATGAAAACTTCTTGTTTATTGATCTGAGTGTTGCTGTAGTGCTGGATATCAGTCATGTGATCATCACGGCCCAATCACAGCCACCGTACTGATATTCAGATCAACAGCACTCTTACTCATGTGATATGGATTAAATATTGGAAACATGATGAAAGCAGGAAGATCCAGATCTACAGGAGTGACGTTTACTGACTATTGACCGGTAAGATCCTCAGAGAGCCAAAACACCAGAAGAATGGAAAGAGTGTGTGAGTGAAGGTGGTTGTGAATGTGTGTAGATGTGTGTTAGTTACAGGATCAGAGAACGACACCGTTCCTCCGTCATAGTCCAGATTCACTCTCACACGATCAAGCTTCTGTTTAACACGAAAACCAGAACCTAAAAGCTCTCCGTCCTCTTCATCATCATATTCGTCCACCTCATACTCCACACTCCAGACATCAGTGTTGAAGAAAACACGTCCCTTCCTCTGGTTTGATGCTGTAGTTACTCCAAGAGTCCAGCCTGAACTCTCTTTAACCTCCACATCCCAGCAGTGTGTTCCTGAGTTAAAACCCTCTGAACCCAGAACACAGGGATACCAGTTAAATCTCTCTGGATTATCAGGAAGAGTTTGATTGATCCCGCTGTATCTCACACTGGTCAGATCATCAGACAGGACGAGATGTGGATTCGCAGTGTTTGGATCCAGAATCACAGGAGCTGATGAGACACAATCAACAGATGCTTTTATTCTGATCTTCATATAATGATCAAGAGTGAACCCAACACAGATTATTATGAATTATGACACTCGTCCTGTTGATCAAACACATTTTCCTCTGATCACTGTCAGTGCTGTTATTAGTTTCACACTCGTTTTTATCATCAGCGTTTAACGGCATCAACTACAAACATTAAATATGAGATTCAGACATTTGTGTCCATCAAGAGAAACTGATACTTTGGGAAAGTTAAATAACAATAAATCAATGAGATCTGCTGAGATTTATGATGATGATGAAGAACTGTAAGTGTGTGTCTGATCTTCATCTGATCGTCTTCATTTTATTGGCTCTTATAGTCTGTGTTTTGTTTTAAATTAGTTTATTACGACTGTTTGTTGTGTTTGACTTATTACTTGATAAATGATTATTAGTATTAGTGAAGGCAAAGCATCACTGCTTACAAACATGAATAGCCTTCAACACTTCCTAACCACGCCCTAGCAACCATTGTCGAGCACCCTAGCAACCCAAATCCAAAGAGGGATATCTTCTAATCTGAATGTCATAGAGGAGTTGCGGTTGGTTTATATCATCCATACTGGCAAGCAGCCTTTGAAGTAACATCATTGGCAGCTGCCAAGCCACTCCCTAGCAACTAAACAGAGTACCCTAGCAACTGTTCAGCAAGACCTATATCTCTGCACCAGAACATCGTAGAGACATGGTGGTTGGCTCCTTTGACTAATGCTAGCAAACAGAACATGCTACACATGCTAGCAGTGAATAGCTACATGCTAATAGCAATTAGTTAAGTGTTAAAACTTCAAAAATGCTAACTAAAACACAGAAGCATGCTAATCATGTTAGCACAATGCTAACAACATGTTGATTATGCTAGCATCATGTTAGCATCTTGCTAAAACATGCAAGCAACATGGTGATTGTATTAGCATCATGTTACTAATTCTAACCATCTAACAAACACCAAACTTATCTATCTATCTATCTATCTATCTATCTATCTATCTATATGTCAATCTATCTATCTATCTATCTATCTATCTATCTATCTGTCTGTCTGTCTGTCTGTCTGTCTATCTATATGTCAATCTATCTATCTATCTATCTATCTATCTATCTATCTGTCTATCTATCTATCTATCTATCTATATATCTATCTCTGTCATGAAGAGCCTCTAACTCTCCACCCATCCATCATGTCCAGCTCAGATCTCCTGCTGTCAGACTCACTGTTTTGGACGATGTCCTGCATCTTCTTCCAGACTCTGAACGGCAGGTTGCCCAAGTATCGTGGCACATGAATCAAAGCTCCAGAAGCCATCTGTGGATCCGGCTGTGAGCTCTGGACTCTGGAAGAACATTCAGGAGTCAGAACTGCAGTGGCTTTGGATCAGAACCAGAGAGACCAGAGACAGGAGCAGATCACTCACCTTTCCATTGAGACTGGAAACTCCTGCAGAACAAACACACCATTTATCATCAAGAACTCAATCAATCATCAATCAATCAACCAATGATCTGAAATCAGACCTTCAGAAAGCAGACGTCATTGGCTTTCATCATCTCCTCCATGTCTTTGATTGTGTGTGAAAGAGCTGAGATGTGTGTGTTCATCTCCTCCAGCTTCTCCTTCATCCTCTGCTTCTTCTGCTCCTCTTCCTCCCTCAGTGCAGTGACTGTAGCTTCTTCTTCATCTCTGAGAAACTGATGAAGCTTCTCAAACTGCTGTTTAATCTGACGCTCTGTGTGCTCAGCTTGAGACTGAAATCAAAGCACATTCACTTCAATCATCTCAATCGACACACATCATTAATATCCAAGATAAACTCGGATACCCGACATAAAACGGATCCAGAAGCAGATTGCTGCTAGTCATTTACAGAAATAATAAACTGTAATCCATTATATCAGATCATAACTGTATATAGTGATCCAACAGCTGTAATGAAAATGACTCTCGTCTCTGTTTCCTCACCTTGATGTGTTGAACTGTTTTCTCAAACTCTGCTTTCATTTTTTCATTGTGTTTAAGCTTCTCCTGTAAGGACTTCAGTGCTGTATTGAGCTCCTCCTAGAATTGAACAAAAATACATAAAACACCAGATTACAGTGAAGAGAAGACAATACAGTGACGATCATTTGTTGCAAAATGCCGTGCCACGAGTGTTGCTCCTGCAGGGCTCCCTGCTTCCCTCATCTGGAGCGAGTGCCATGGTTTCATTTGGCGGCTCCGAGGAGGACTTTGATGACACTATGACTCTGAAGCGGAGGACTGAGCAAACTCTGTTATAAGTCATGGGGCGCTCCCTACTAATCACGCGTCCACTATTCCTCTTCGTCTGCCCTCTCTATGGCTCTGGGTGTACCCACAGAACAGAGGGGCGGGGTGAGCAAAGCTCATTATCATTTAAAGACACATGCACTGAAACGGCGTGCTGAAAACAGAGCTGTTTTTGACCAGGTAAAATTAGTGTTTTCTTACAATACTAATGAGAATTTTTAATTAAAGTATATTACAAACTTTTAATTTAGACCCTAAAGAATCATATTAGCTTGTACAAAAATGGCATTATATGACCCCTTTAAGGGGCAATCCAGACACGTAATCCAGTTAACAGGCAATAGGTCATACACAGGCAGGCAGTCCGTAAAAACAAACAAAACAGGCAGGGGTCAGAGGCAAAAGAGTAATCCAGGGAACAGGGCAAGAAATTAAAAAACCAAGAGACATGAAACCAGGGAGAATGCTCAGAATTGCAGTGTGACAAACAAAACTTCGCAGTGAGTGATGGGGTGAACCAGGCTTATATAGGGTTAACTAAACAAGAAGATGAGATACTGGTGAATGTGATAATGAGTGCTGATGAGTCCAGGCAGAGAATGATGGGAGATGTAGTCTGTGAGTGAACATGAGAGTCTGGTGTGGAGTGCCCTCTGGTGGCTCTCAAGGGCACTCCAGCCGGTGACCGGTTCACTATGACTCGTTATGATTCTTTACATGTGAATCAAGAAACATTTGTCTTACCTTATATGATGAAACCACTTCACTGATGGGTCTGAATTTATGATTGTCATGTTGTGTTGAATCTCTGCACACTAAACACACAGGCTGTTTGTCCTCCAGACAGAAGAGTTTGAGTCTCTCACTGTGTAAACTGCAGATCTCCTCAGACCCTGATGAACGCCTCTCATTTCTCTCCTTCAGGAACGACTCACACAAGTTTCTTAACGCAAGATTAACTGGAGGATTAGGTTTTGAGGATCTTCTCCTGCAGACAGGACACTCCTGAGATCCCTTGGTTCTCCAGAACTGTTGAAGACACTCTTTACAGAAACTGTGACTACAGGATAAAAGAACAGGAGCCTTGAAGATTTCACAGCACACAGGACAAATATAATCATCTTCAGCTGCTGAAGCCATTTTCACTGTTTGAGCTCCAGCAATCTAAACTTTACTTTCACTTTCTGATCGACGGTTTAAAAAATGAATCACCATGAGAATCACAAAGATCAGAAACAAACTTGTTCAGAAAGTAACTTAACAAATTCTTCAGTAAAGTTTTCCCCTTCGTACTCCACTGATCGCTGATTCTTTATTGCTTTTGTCGAGACAAAGTCAGTATGGCAGAAAAGAGAAATAACAAGTCCGTCTCTTCCTGGTTAGTGTTGTAAGAGGGTGGAGCTTCTGATCAAGGTGTGTTGAAACAGGTCAAAGAACAACATCAGGATTTCTTCATGTAAAATTAACTACATCTAAGCCTATTCGAACTGAACTTGCATTGAAACATTAAGATATAATGTTATAAACCCTTGGATAAAACACAAAAGAACCATAAAAATACTAAAATATTAAAAATAAAAGATCTCAAAACCTTTATACGTGTTTTATTTATTGCTCTTCTTTATTGGTCACAGAGTTTCTCCAGGGTCTGTCATGATCCCTCTCTCTTATAATGATTTCTTCTCATGCTGTAGTTTCAGTGATAAACACTCCTCTGTTCATCTGCTGATTGTCAGTGTTTGGAGAAACAAACAGATCAACAGATTAAAAGTCCTGAATAAACTGGAGAAACGGAGATGAGACAAAAGTTTGTCTCTCATGGATCACTCATCAGAACCTTTATTAACACTTATTTAGTATTTCTTGTTAATTATGAAAAATATATTCACTTTATTAGCATAAAGACATTTCTAAAGATAATATCAGAATACACTTCATACACGCTATACATAGATGAAGTCGGACAGAGATTAAGACTGAACTCAGGGTATATAAGCATGGATGAAACAAAGGAAATTAATGAGATAATTGAAACAGAATAACTAATCAATCAACCAGGGAAAGTAGGTCATGGAGTAGAATAACACAAAGAACCATGAGAAACGTAGTCAAAACAAGACATACATCTTACAAACTAACTCTGGATACAGTGTGAAATAATGCCAAATAGCCCATGATATATAGTCAAGTTGTAACGATCAGCTGAGGTTAAAGTGGATAAGAACGGTGTATTTACAATCTTCACAGGAGACTTTGAAACAACACAATAAAACCAGGAAACCTGTTAAAAGCATAGAGTCCATCGCACCCTAAAACAGTCCATAAGAATCCTTGGGTGTTGAAGCGTCCCAGTGTTCGTGTCCACCAGTGTATATACAGTCCAAAAGAAGTGATAATCCAAAAGCATGAAGTTGTGTCTGGAAAGGTGAGTCCGCAAGATGGAAACTCCACACTCCAGAACAGTGATTGGGATCTGTTGTGGAGATCTGCAACTGAAGCCCGAACCCGAAATCATTTAACCCGACCCGACCATTAAGGTTATATATTTGAAGCCCGAACCGAGGGCCGTTTCTCATAGAAAATGTATATAGATATTTCGTCAATTTTGCAGTTTTCCCCGCGGCTTTCAAGTCTTCCACGAAGCTCAGCGTACTCCTGCTTAATTGAATCCAAGGTAAGGAACACAGTGCTAAACCTGGTGTCTGACATTTGCCTGACAGTTTTTGATAACCGGCTTATTAGGGATGCAACGATACCATTTTTTCAGAACCGATCCGATCCGATACCAAAAATTCTGAGTATCGGCCGATACCGATCCGTACCGATACCAGCGCAGTTTTTTTTTAATCAAGTAGAATTTCTATAACTCTGTGTTGAACTGATAATAAGAACTGAAAAAAGAAAAACAACAAAAAATATATGATCATAATCTCACATAAATACTATTATAAACTAGATTAATGGATAATTCAGCAGTAAAATTTAGTCTAGAAAAATTACGAGTGCACAATAATTGTATAAAATTTGAACATTTTGTGAAAAAAAATGTTTAGTGGGGAACAAATTAGAGACAATAAGTGTAACACTAAATCTGGTAAAACTTTACATATTGCTCTTTGTATTGTTGTAAAATACATTCATGAAAAACAACAACAAAAATCAAAAATATAAATTATTTTATAGCCTACAATAAAATTGAGACATTTTTTAAATGTATAGCACAGCTGTTTAATGAGGTAGCAACATAATAGATAGGACAGAACAAGAACGGCTATTGATATTGTTTCATTGCGTCACTGTATTATGATATGAAAGGCTCCAATACAGAGCGGCACAAAGCGCTTATGCGCATCCCGAGCGCAGAATGATGCGCTTGAAGCAACATGAGTCACAGCGCGCAGCGCGTCGAGTCCGCATTGAAAAGTTTATAGCACAAAGAAAATACATATTGATGCGTAGTGTATTGTACAGTATCTATCTATGCAATAGTCTATTCAGCATTTTCTTTTAACAGTTTTAAATTTCAGTTACTGTGCGCGTGAAGAACAAATAGTGCTCTGACTTTACTCCAGTGTTGTGATCTAACAGACACCCGGTAGAAAGTAACATGATTAAGGTACAATAAAGTCCAGCAAGATAGAGTTGTTTTATGCGAAACCATAGACCTTTATCTACAGATCAAGTATAATAATAGTAACACTGAATCATCTTGGAGAGAGTTTCATCGTGTTAACTGTTGTAACCGATCGCGACGCGCTGTTAGAATGAAGAATGACTGACAGCGCAGCTGAGGGAAACGTTTACGTGATCTTGAATTTAACGACTTAAATATTAATTTATATCTCACATTATACTATATAATGGCTTCAGAACACTTATAATATTGTGCACGAAAACTTATGGTGCTTTATAATGTTTGTGTGCCTTTTGTGGGGCTTAACAATAACACTGAATAGTATACGCACAATATCGGATTTGGATCGGCCTTGTCTGACCGATACCCGATCCGCCAAAAATGGCAGTATCGGAGCCGATACCGATACTGAGTATCGGATCGGTGCATCCCTACGGCTTATTATACCCGTTTGCTTGATGTATCTCACAGGTGCCTTTGCTGAGACAAAGTCAAAGTCTGTGTGACCTCTGGTGCGCAGTCTCGTAGTTCGGCAGAATCAAGCGTGTGTTTGAGAACTGTGTTATAAACATGGTCCTGACAATCCAGGCGATGATACGGCAGGAGTGCAGCAATCATGTTTGATCCCTGGTCAGTGACCCAGACGACTTTGTTCATCACACAGGCATCAAATCCAAGTACAGATACGAGCTGTCTCTGTAATTCTCTCCGTATGTTGTCACCGGTTTCCGCTTCTTCAGGGGGAACATCGCTGCTGTAAGGACTCTGCTTCCAAGCAAAAAATCTGGAGTGATGTAGTGGTAAGTGATTGTTAAGAAATAATCGTCAGTCCGCATGTCAGTGGTCATCCCAACATTGATATCAGACATAATTTCTGATATTTCGTTGACCAGCACCTGTCTTTTGGAGGCAGCGGTTTCATTAGATCTCAGAGAGATGATTGTGGGATCATGTAACACACTCTCCGCTGAGACACATATGTAGACCCCAGATTTATTAGGTCTTGCGCTAGGTTCATAAAACCTCTTCCAGCAACCGTATGGAACGACCTAATATCCCGACAGCAAAACATTTTTCTGTTGATCTTACATTGATAACAGGAAAATAATGCACCCAAGTTTGTTTCAGCGTGTTTGTTTGTTTAAGTGTCCCCAAATAAGCAAGGCAGTGGCAAGGAACCAAAACTCCATCAGTGACAGAATGGAGAAAAGAAAGCTTGGCAGAACCCAGGCTCAGTCGCTCAGTTCTCCTCTGGCCGCTCAGCTGTGACATTTAGACCCGCAAAAAAGACAGCAGAAAAGAGAGCAAAATTTAATTGTTTGAAATACACAAAGAAAAATAAATGTTTTCAAAGATTTACATGCACTGCAAATAATTTTATCAACTTCTTTATTTAATAACTTCTAAAAAATGTAATAACTTAGCAAACACCATCGCACACCTGACTACATCATGCTTTGTGTTTGTGTCCAGGCGCAGGTCCACCATCTGATCTGGATACGGCCCGGATCCGGCTGACTACATCATGCGTTGTGGTCGTGTCTAGGCGCAGGCCCACCATCTGATCTGGATCCAGCCCGGATCCGGCTGACTACATCATGCGTTGTGGTCGTGTCTAGGCGCAGGCCCACCATCTGATCTGGATCCAGCCCGGATCCGGCTGACTACATCATGCGTTGTGGTCGTGTCTAGGCGCAGGCCCACCATCTGATCTGGATCCAGCCCGGATCCGGCTGACTACATCATGCGTTGTGGTCGTGTCTAGGCGCAGGTCCACCATCTGATCTGGATCCAGCCCGGATCCGGCTGACTACATCATGCGTTGTGGTCGTGTCTAGGCACAGGTCCACCATCTGATCTAGATACGGCCCGGATCCGGCTGACTACATCATGCGTTGTGGTCGTGTCTAGGCGCAGGCCCACCATCTGATCTAGATACGGCCCGGATCCGGCTGACTACATCATGCGTTGTGGTCGTGTCTAGGCGCAGGTCCACCATCTGATCTGGATCCAGCCCGGATCCGGCTGACTACATCATGCGTTGTGGTCGTGTCTAGGCGCAGGTCCACCATCTGATCTAGATACGGCCCGGATCCGGCTGACTACATCATGCGTTGTGGTCGTGTCTAGGCGCAGACCCACCATCTGATCTGGATCCAGCCCGGATCCGGCTGACTACATCATGCGTTGTGGTCGTGTCTAGGCACAGGTCCACCATCTGATCTGGATCCAGCCCGGATCCGGCTGACTACATCATGCGTTGTGGTCATGTCCAGGCGCAGGTCCACCATCTGATCTGGATACGGCCCGGATCCGGCTGACTACATCATGCGTTGTGGTCGCGTCTAGGCGCAGGTCCACCATCTGATCTGGATTCGGCCCGGATCCGGTTGACAACATCATGCGCTGTGGTCGTGTCTAGGCGCAGGTCCACCATCTGATCTGGATTCGGCCCGTATCCGGTTGACAACATCATGCGCTGTGGTCGCGTCTAGGTGCAGGTCCACCATCTGATCTGGATTCGGCCCGGATCCGGTTGACAACATCATGCGTTGTGGTCGTGTCTAGGCGCAGGTCCACCATCTGATCTGGATTCGGCCCGGATCCGGTTGACAACATCATGCGCTGTGGTCGTGTCTAGGCGCAGGTCCACCATCTGATCTGGATTCGGCCCGGATCCGGTTGACAACATCATGCGCTGTGGTCGTGTCTAGGCCCAGGTCCACCATCTGATCTGGGTACGACCCGTATCCGGCTGACTACATCATGCGTTGTGGTCGTGTCTAGGCGCAGGTCCACCATCTGATCTGGATTCGGCCCGGATCCGGTTGACAACATCATGCGCTGTGGTCGTGTCTAGGCGCAGGTCCACCATCTGATCTGGATTCGGCCCGGATCCGGTTGACAACATCATGCGCTGTGGTCGTGTCTAGGCCCAGGTCCACCATCTGATCTGGGTACGACCCGTATCCGGCTGACTACATCATGCGTTGTGGTCGTGTCTAGGCGCAGGTCCACCATCTGATCTGGATTCGGCCCGGATCCGGTTGACAACATCATGCGCTGTGGTCGTGTCTAGGCCCAGGTCCACCATCTGATCTGGGTACGACCCGTATCCGGCTGACTACATCATGCGTTGTGGTCGTGTCTAGGCGCAGGTCCACCATCTGATCTGGATTCGGCCCGGATCCGGTTGACAACATCATGCGTTGTGGTCGTGTCTAGGCGCAGGTCCACCATCTGATCTGGATTCGGCCCGGATCCGGTTGACAACATCATGCGCTGTGGTCGTGTCTAGGCGCAGGTCCACCATCTGATCTGGATACGGCCCGGATCCGGTTGACAACATCATGCGCTGTGGTCGTGTCTAGGCCCAGGTCCACCATCTGATCTGGGTACGACCCGTATCCGGCTGACTACATCATGCGTTGTGGTCGTGTCTAGGCGCAGGTCCTCCATCTGATCTGGATACGGCCCGGATCCGGCCGACTACATCATGTGTTGTGCTCGTGTCTAGGCGCAGGTCCACCATCTGATCTGGATTCGGCCCGGATCCGGTTGACAACATCATGCACTGTGGTCGTGTCTAGGCGCAGGTCCACCATCTGATCTGGATTCGGCCCGGATCCGGTTGACAACATCATGCGCTGTGGTCGTGTCTAGGCCCAGGTCCACCATCTGATCTGGATTCGGCCCGGATCCGGTTGACAACATCATGCGCTGTGGTCGTGTCTAGGCGCAGGTCCACCATCTGATCTGGATACGGCCCGGATCCAGCTGACTACATCATGCTTTGTGTTTGTGTCCAGGCGCAGGTCCACCATCTGATCTGGATACGGCCCGGATCCGGCTGACTACATCATGTTTTGTGTTTGTGTCCAGGCGCAGGTCCACCATCTGATCTGGATACGGCCCGGATCCGGCTGACTACATCATGCTTTGTGTTTGTGTCCAGGCGCAGGTCCACCATCTGATCTGGATACGGCCCGGATCCGGCTGACTACATCATGTTTTGTGTTTGTGTCCAGGCGCAGGTCGACCATCTGATCTGGATTCGGCCCGGATCCGGCTGACTACATCATGATTTGTGTTTGTGTCCAGGCGCAGGTCCACCATCTGATCTGGATACGGCCCGGATCCGGCTGACTACATCATGCTTTGTGTTTGTGTCCAGGCGCAGGTCCACCATCTGATCTGGATACGGCCCGGATCCGGCTGACTACAACATGATTTGTGTTTGTGTCCAGGCGCAGGTCCACCATCTGATCTGGATACGGCCCGGATCCGGCTGACTACATCATGCGTTGTGGTCGCGTCTAGGTGCAGGTCCACCATCTGATCTGGATTCGGCCCGGATCCGGTTGACAACATCATGCGCTGTGGTCGTGTCTAGGCGCAGGTCCACCATCTGATCTGGATTCGGCCCGGATCCGGTTGACAACATCATGCGTTGTGGTCGTGTCTAGGCGCAGGTCCACCATCTGAAACGGATTCGGCCCGGATCCGGCTGACTACATCATGCGTTGTGGTCGTGTCTATGCGCAGGTCCACCATCTGATCTGGATTCGGCCCGTATCCGGTTGACAACATCATGCGCTGTGGTCGCGTCTAGGTGCAGGTCCACCATCTGATCTGGATTCGGCCCGGATCCGGTTGACAACATCATGCGCTCTGGTCGTGTCTAGGTGCAGGTCCACCATCTGATCTGGATTCGGCCCGGATCCGGCTGACTACATCATGCGTTGTGGTCGCGTCTAGGTGCCGGTCCACCATCTGATCTGGATTCGGCCCGGATCCGGTTGACAACATCATGCGTTGTGGTCGTGTCTAGGCGCAGGTCCACCATCTGATCTGGGTACGACCCGTATCCGGCTGACTACATCATGGGTTGTGGTCGTGTCTAGGCGCAGGTCCTCCATCTGATCTGGATACGGCCCGGATCCGGCCGACTACATCATGTGTTGTGCTCGTGTCTAGGCGCAGGTCCTCCATCTGATCTGGATACGGCCCGGATCCGGCTGACTACATCATGCGTTGTGGTCGTGTCTAGGCGCAGGTCCTCCATCTGATCTGGGTACGGCCCGGATCCGGCTGACTACATCATGCGTTGTGGTCGTGTCTAGGCGCAGGTCCTCCATCTGATCTGGGTACGACCCGTATCCGGCTGACTACATCATGCGTTGTGGTCGTGTCTAGGCGCAGGTCCTCCATCTGATCTGGATACGGCCCGGATCCGGCTGACTACATCATGCGTTGTGGTCGTGTCTAGGCGCAGGTCCTCCATCTGATCTGGGTACGACCCGTATCCGGCTGACTACATCATGGGTTGTGGTCGTGTCTAGGCGCAGGTCCTCCATCTGATCTGGATACGGCCCGGATCCGGCCGACTACATCATGTGTTGTGCTCGTGTCTAGGCGCAGGTCCTCCATCTGATCTGGATACGGCCCGGATCCGGCTGACTACATCATGCGTTGTGGTCGTGTCTAGGCGCAGGTCCTCCATCTGATCTGGATACGGCCCGGATCCGGCCGACTACATCATGTGTTGTGCTCGTGTCTAGGCGCAGGTCCACCATCTGATCTGGATACGGCCCGTATCCGGTTGACAATATCATGCGTTGTGGTCGTGTCTAGGCGCAGGTCCACCATCTGATCTGGATTCGGCCCGGATCCGGTTGACAACATCATGCGCTGTGGTCGTGTCTAGGCGCAGGTCCACCATCTGATCTGGATTCGGCCCGGATCCGGCTGACTACATCATGCGCTGTGGTCGTGTCTAGGTGCAGGTCCACCATCTGATCTGGATACGGCCCGGATCCGGTTGACAACATCATGCGCTGTGGTCGTGTCTAGGCGCAGGTCCACCATCTGATCTGGATACGGCCCGGATCCAGCTGACTACATCATGCTTTGTGTTTGTGTCCAGGCGCAGGTCCACCATCTGATCTGGATACGGCCCGGATCCGGCTGAGTACATCATGTTTTGTGTTTGTGTCCAGGCGCAGGTCCACCATCTGATCTGGATACGGCCCGGATCCGGCTGACTACATCATGCTTTGTGTTTGTGTCCAGGCGCAGGTCCACCATCTGATCTGGATACGGCCCGGATCCGGCTGACTACATCATGTTTTGTGTTTGTGTCCAGGCGCAGGTCCACCATCTGATCTGGATACGGCCCGGATCCGGCTGACTACATCATGTTTTGTGTTTGTGTCCAGGCGCAGGTCGACCATCTGATCTGGATTCGGCCCGGATCCGGCTGACTACATCATGCTTTGTGTTTGTGTCCAGGCGCAGGTCCACCATCTGATCTGGATACGGCCCGGATCCGGCTGACTACATCATGATTTGTGTTTGTGTCCAGGCGCAGGTCCACCATCTGATCTGGATACGGCCCGGATCCGGCTGACTACATCATGATTTGTGTTTGTGTCCAGGCGCAGGTCCACCATCTGATCTGGATACGGCCCGGATCCGGCTGACTACATCATGCTTTGTGTTTGTGTCCAGGCGCAGGTCCACCATCTGATCTGGATACGGCCCGGATCCGGCTGACTACATCATGCTTTGTGTCTGTGTCCAGGCGCATGATCTTACATTGATAACAGGAAAATAATGCACCCAAGTTTGTTTCAGCGTGTTTGTTTAAGTGTCCCCAAATAAGCAAGGCAGTGGCAAGGAACCAAAACTCCATCAGTGACAGAATGGAGAAAAGAAAGCTTGGCAGAACCCAGGCTCAGTCACTCAGTTCTCCTCTGGCCTCTCAGCTGTGAGATTTAGACCCGCAAAAAAGACAGCAGAAAAGAGAGCAAAATTTAAGTGTTTGAAATACACAAAGAAAAATAAATGTTTTCAAAGATTTACATGCACTGCAAATAATTTTGTTATCAACTTCTTTATTTAATAACTTCTAAAAAATTTAATAACTTAGCAAACACCATCGCACACCTGCAGGTGATAGGTACGTGGGGAAAAAAGACCAAATAAATAGGTAAAAAAATCTACAAAAAACAAGGAACTCCCGCACACTATCAGTACTTGCAAATGAGTATCAAAATTTTATTAGCAACGTTTTGGTCTCTATTTCGGCATTATGCCTGATGAAGGTCGTGAGACCGAAACGTTGGTAATAAAATTTTGATACTCATTTGCAAGTACTGATAGTGTGCGGGAGTTCCTTGTTTTTTGTAGATTTTTTTAATTACAAAATAATTAGTTTTACTCTCAAACGCAGTATGTTTGATTGAATAAAAAAGACACAAAGGAAACTCCATGGAAACGCCTTTCCAAAGAGGGAATTTGAAAAGAACTGTTACAGTTTTTCTCGTTTGCTTTAAACACATTTCTTGAAACTATGCCTTGTATTCTCAAAACCGTAAACACATATCCATAACATCTCACCCAGTTCCCCAAACATCCTAAGTTATGTTTTCACATGATGAACACAAAAGATACAACCAATGGATACATTGGCACATTTTTTTTATTCCTTAATGTAATGTACAGTACAGGGACAGGCCAGAGGATCTCGTCCACATCACAGGCTATATTGGCCCTAGCCAGCGGGGGGAAATCCTCTAGTATGCCTGATCCACCGCTGTCACGCATCAACTGAAATATTTGGCAGGCTTCTTCCATTTCATCGTCTCTGTGTCCTAGAAAAATAGAAGTACTGATTATTGTAACACATCCTTTTTACAAAATGGAAGCATTCAGAAAACTCTATCTGTGTGTGAGGCAATCTGATGCATTTCTTTTTATTACAGTAGTATAGAGCTACAGCTACAGTACATGTATGTGTTGTAACAGCACAGTGACTGCATTCAACAGTTACAGTAGAGAGCAGTCTGAAGCACCTCTACTGTACCTGTTCTTCTCCATGAAGGTTCTTATGATTGAGGCGACGGTGAAGCGACTCAAGTTTGGCTGTACTCGTTGCCCAGCCTCCCTCATAGTCGAACCATAGACAAAGACATGGGCAACTAGAGTGGCACTGGTTTCAAACCGTATCAGCGCTCATAGAGATAATAATTGATACAATACAGTACAGTAGGTACTCAATACAGTACAGTAGGCTACTCAATACAGTACAGTAGGTACTCAATGCAGTACAGTAGGTTACTCAATACAGTACAGTAGGCTACTCGATGCAGTACAGTAGGCTACTCGATGCAGTACAGAAGGCTACTCAATGCAGTACAGTAGGCTACTCAATGCAGTACAGTAGGCTACTCAATGCAGTACAGTAGGCTACTCAATGCAGTACAGTAGGTTACTCAATACAGTACAGTAGGCTACTCGATGCAGTACAGTAGGCTACTCGATGCAGTACAGAAGGCTACTCAATGCAGTACAGTAGGCTACTCAATGCAGAACAGTAGGTTACTCAATGCAGTACAGTAGGCTACTCAATGCAGTACAGTAGGCTACTCGATGCAGTACAGTAGGCTATTCAATGCAGTACAGTAGGCTACTCAATGCAGTACAGTAGGCTACTCAATGCAGTACAGTAGGCTACTCAATGCAGTACAGTAGGCTACTCGATGCAGTACAGTAGGCTACTCAATGCAGTACAGTAGGCTACTCAATGCAGTACAGTAGGCTACTCAATGCAGTACAGTAGGCTACTCAATACAGTACAGTAGGCTACTCAATACAGTACAGTAGGCTACTCAATGCAGTACAGTAGGTTACTCAATGCAGTACAGAAGGCTACTCAATGCAGTACAGTAGGCTACTCAATACAGTACAGTAGGTTACTCAATGCAGTACAGTAGGTTACTCAATGCAGTACAGAAGGCTACTCAATGCAGTACAGTAGGCTACTCAATACAGTACAGTAGGCTACTCAATGCAGTACAGTAGGTTACTCAATGCAGTACAGTAGGTTACTCAATGCAGTACACTGCAAAAAATGCTGTTCTTACTTAGTATTTTTGTGTTGTTTCCAGTCCAAAAATCTAAAAATTCTTAAATCAAGAAGCATTTACTAGAGAAGTAAAACTACATAAGAAATTCTATTTTGTTTTCAGATAAACAGAAAGTATCTTAAGTGATTTTTGCTTAAAACAAGCTAAATTATCTGCCAGTGCAGTAAGGAAAATAATCTTGTTTTAAGATTATGTTTTTATTAAGTTTTTTTGAATTAAGTTTTTTTTTCTTACTGCACTGGCAGATAATTTAGCTTGTTTTAAGCAAAAATTACTTAAGTTACTTACTGTTTATCTGAAAACAAAAAATAATTTCTTATGTAGTTTTACTTCTCTAGTAAATACTTCTTGATTTAAGAATTTTTAGATTTTTGGACTGGAAACAACACAAAAATACTAAGTAAGAACAGCATTTTTTGCAGTGTACAGTAGGCTACTCAATGCAGTACAGTAGGTTACTCAATGCAGTACAGTAGGTTACTCAATGCAGTACAGTAGGCTACTCAATGCAGTACAGTAGGCTACTCAATGCAGTACAGTAGGCTACTCAATGCAGTACAGTAGGCTACTCAATGCAGTACAGTAGGTTACTCAATGCAGTACAGAAGGCTACTCAATGCAGTACAGTAGGCTACTCAATACAGTACAGTAGGTTACTCAATGCAGTACAGTAGGTTACTCAATGCAGTACAGAAGGCTACTCAATGCAGTACAGTAGGCTACTCAATACAGTACAGTAGGCTACTCAATGCAGTACAGTAGGTTACTCAATGCAGTACAGTAGGTTACTCAATGCAGTACAGTAGGCTACTCAATGCAGTACAGTAGGTTACTCAATGCAGTACAGTAGGTTACTCAATGCAGTACAGTAGGCTACTCAATGCAGTACAGTAGGTTACTCAATGCAGTAAAGTAGGTTACTCAATGCAGTACAGTAGGTTACTCAATGCAGTACAGTAGGCTACTCAATGCAGTACAGTAGGTTACTCAATGCAGTACAGTAGGCTACTCGATGCAGTACAGAAGGCTACTCAATGCAGTACAGTAGGCTACTCAATGCAGTACAGTAGGTTACTCAATGCAGTACAGTAGGCTACTCGATGCAGTACAGAAGGCTACTCAATGCAGTACAGTAGGCTACTCAATACAGTACAGTAGGCTACTCAATGCAGTACAGTAGGTTACTCAATGCAGTACAGTAGGCTACTCAATGCAGTACAGTAGGCTACTCAATGCAGTACAGTAGGCTACTCAATGCAGTACAGTAGGCTACTCAATGCAGTACAGTAGGCTACAGTAGGCTACTCAATACAGTACAGTAGGTACTCAATGCAGTACAGTAGGCTACTCAATGCAGTACAGTAGGCTACTCAGTGCAGTACAGTAGGTACTCAATGCAGTACAGTAGGCTACTCAATGCAGTACAGTAGGCTACTCAATACAGTACAGTAGGTACTCAATGCAGTACAGTAGGCTACTCAATGCAGTACAGTAGGCTACTCAATGCAGTACAGTAGGCTACTCAGTGCAGTACAGTAGGCTACTTAATGCAGTACAGAAGGCTACTCAATGCAGTACAGTAGGCTACAGTAGGCTACTCAATACAGTACAGTAGGTACTCAATGCAGTACAGTAGGCTACTCAGTGCAGTACAGTAGGTACTCAATACAGTACAGTAGGCTACTCAATACAGTACAGTAGGCTACTCAATGCAGTACAGTAGGCTACTCAGTGCAGTACAGTAGGTACTCAATACAGTACAGTAGGCTACTCAATACAGTACAGTAGGTACTCAATGCAGTACAGTAGGCTACTCAATGCAGTACAGTAGGCTACTCAATGCAGTACAGTAGGCTACTCAGTGCAGTACAGTAGGCTACTTAATGCAGTACAGAAGGCTACTCAGTGCAGTACAGTAGGTACTCAATACAGTACAGTAGGCTACTCAATGCAGTACAGTAGGCTACTCAGTGCAGTACAGTAGGCTACTTAATGCAGTACAGAAGGCTACTCAGTGCAGTACAGTAGGTACTCAATACAGTACAGTAGGTACTCAATGCAGTACAGTAGGCTACTCAATGCAGTACAGTAGGCTACTCAATGCAGTACAGTAGGCTACTCAGTGCAGTACAGTAGGCTACTCAATACAGTACAGTAGGCTACTCAATACAGTACAGTAGGTACTCAATGCAGTACAGTAGGTACTCAATACAGTACAGTAGGCTACTCAGTGCAGTACAGTAGGTACTCAATACAGTACAGTAGGCTACTCAATACAGTACAGTAGGTACTCAATACAGTACAGTAGGCTACTCAATGCAGTACAGTAGGCTACTCAATGCAGTACAGTAGGCTACTCAGTGCAGTACAGTAGGCTACTTAATGCAGTACAGTAGGCTACTCAATGCAGTACAGTAGGCTACAGTAGGCTACTCAATACAGTACAGTAGGTACTCAATGCAGTACAGTAGGCTACTCAGTGCAGTACAGTAGGTACTCAATACAGTACAGTAGGCTACTCAATACAGTACAGTAGGCTACTCAATGCAGTACAGTAGGCTACTCAGTGCAGTACAGTAGGTACTCAATACAGTACAGTAGGCTACTCAATACAGTACAGTAGGTACTCAATGCAGTACAGTAGGTACTCAATACAGTACAGTAGGTACTCAGTGCAGTACAGTAGGTACTCAATACAGTACAGTAGGCTACTCAATACAGTACAGTAGGTACTCAATGCAGTACAGTAGGTACTCAATACAGTACAGTAGGTACTCAGTGCAGTACAGTAGGTACTCAATACAGTACAGTAGGCTACTCAATACAGTACAGTAGGTACTCAATGCAGTACAGTAGGTACTCAATACAGTACAGTAGGTACTCAATAAAGAAACAGGCAAAATATCAGAGCTGGGTTTGACAGTGTCGATCACAACACTCTGGATGGTCCTCAAATGGTTCAGGTCATACTAAGAAGTGAGAGGTTATTATGTGAGTATAGGAGACCATAAGTCTGAGTGGACATCCTTACAGTTTTTTCCAATTGCTAACACACAATTTTGCAAACTAGGCTGATTTTATCAAAATACTTTTCACATTTCACAAAACCACACACCCAAACAGCAAAATACCCAATATATCCTGCAGAATGAAGCACTGCAAACAAAACTACATATAGCTTTATCAAAATCAAACTTTTGCACAAAATGGCACACACTTCATTCATATAAACAGATGTTTGTCTAACCAACTACACTCTGTTGGGCATAATGAAGAGCACTCTCATCTTTAGTATGCTTTGCCATAATACTAAAATAGTTCAAATTGTAGAAAATTCTTCAGATTGTTCACATGCACAGAAATATTTGCAGAGACACACACATGCTGTTGAAACAGTTTTTTTTTTTTTTTTTTTCACCAAACAAGTCAGTGCAACATATGCACAGCTGATATATTTACACTGGACTGAACACAAATATGCTCACAAAAAACAGTAAACTGAAAAAGATTGAAGTGTTAACAATTAACCATTGAGGTGTTTGGTCAGGTGACACATGTATCGGCCAATCAGATCATGGAGTGTCATTTTGAATGGCAGTGTTTTGAAATGGCAGACATGTGACTTTATGTCAGATTGTTGTGTCTTATGTAGAGAACTGTGTTCAGTGCGTTTAAAAAGTGCCATTTTGAATTGCAAAATGTGTGTAAAGCAGAAAATGTGTTTAGACTTTTGGAGACTTGAGAAGAGGTTTTGCTCTCTGTGTGTCAGTTTAAATAACTGCTGTTCATGTCATTTTAATGTGTCAGCAATTGGAAAAAAAACATACGTTTATTTCATTCTGTTCATCACGGGACAACTGAAAGATGATCTGCTCTTCAGCGCCTCCTGGTGTGTGTGAGGAGTGACGACAGTAATAACACACTGATTACATTTACATTTACATTTACATTTATTCATTTAGCTGACGCTTTTATCCAAAGCGACTTACAATTGCTATATATGTCAGAGGTCACACGCCTCTGGAGCAACTAGGGGTTAAGTGTCTTGCTCAGAGACACATTGGTGTCTCACAGTGGATTCGAACCCGGGTCTCTCACACCAAAGGCATGTGTCTTATCCATTGCGCCACACCACCCCCTGATTACTCTCTCGCGCCCCCTGTGGACACAGCGGGAACTACAGGTGACTGACAGGAACTACTCAGAAGCTGCGATTAATATAATGCAAAACAAAGGAATTAAATATTAGCCTAACCAGCATAGTTACTGTCAGAATAATAAAGAAATACATATTTTTTCAGATACATTTTTATAATCAGCGATATGCTGCATAACAACTTAAATATTATATCTTATTACAATCAAAAAATAAATGGAGCAGTGTCTTCCTCAGTCTTACAGAATACGTATAAATTGAAAACATAAGCAAAAGGAGCGATTTGGGAGCTAGTTGGATAGATATTATGCAGTATCTTAAAACGCTGTATTTGTCATGTACTTTTACAGTGAATATCGTCACAAATTGATCCAGTAAAAGAGGATGTGGAAACTATATCATGTAGGAATCACTTCACATGTTTTATTATTAATTTTCTTTTCTTTTTCTTTATCAAGAGAGTCCAAACTCTCTTCTTTTTTATTCATTTTTATTTATTTATTATATACTTGAAGAAAAAAAAATACATTAACAACATAACATAATACATTCCAAACGCTCTTCTTTCTTTTTCTTTCTTTTTTATTTATTAAATGCCAGTCACATTACAAATAATAAATATGACAATAGTCCAACACATAGTATAATTTTTTTTTAACAAATATAGACAACAAATAGTAAAGTCCAAAGTCTCTTCCCTACTGGCAGAAAGCGTGCGTCTGACGTCATCAACGTCTCCCTGTCGTCGCCGGGTGATGACGCGTTTAGCGATCGCCATCATAAAGTTGCAGCACATTGCTAAAGGCAGACACGAGTGACATGAGCTCTTAAGCGACACTCTTCATGTGTGTATAACAGCCCGTGTCGCGTGTGTTGTGTTCGCGAGGTGATTGCGTTCGCGAGTCTGAGGCGGTGTGTGTGCGCGCGCGCTGAAGGTGAGTCCTCGCGCGCCAAAACACGTTATAAACACTGTTTACCTCAGTGTTGTGTTCAGTTCACATGTCAGATCAGTGTGTGTGGGATATGCGCGTGCTCGCTCTGTAAACACTATATATTTATATACTGTATATGTTTATACACCGGATAAATGAGCTAGCGTGTGTTTCTTTAGCGAATGAGCTGGTAATGTATTGTAAAGAGGCTTTCAGTTCATATTAGCAGGTGTTTCTGCTGGATCCAAGTTCAACTGACACACACACACACACGTGATGAATACATGTGTTGATATTTTCATCTATTGGTTTATTCAGCTTTATCACAGGCACTGCGATATTAGTGGCAACCCTGACTGAGAAACTCTTGATTAATCATTATAATTCTGATTTCTTATCAGTTGTTCTGTTACATTCAGCATGTCATGTTGTTGGCCTTGATGACCTTACTGTTGATTTAGTCTTTTCTTCTTCAAGTTTTACTCATATACAGTCAAGCCAACATTTATTCAAACACCGTCAACATTTCTCACAGTTTATTCGCTATAGTTTAGAAAATGGTGATAAAATATGAGCAGAACTCAGTTGATATTTGACTGGTTTTGTCCGTCCTTCTGTTAGACTGTCTCACACATGAATTATGTTGAATATCTGTCAGCTGTTAGATTTAACTACACAATTAGATAATACCAGTTTAGCTCAACCAATCACCAAGCAATGCTTCATTTTGTTCAGTCTGTGTAAAAAGAGCATTAGCAATTAAAGAAAACACACTTCAGCAAAACATGATCCGGTCAAAGTGTCCCAATCATTTTTAGTCCGAAAGTTGTATAAATTTTACTGTATGAAGAATTTTTGGGTATAATATGTCACAGTTTACTTTATCTTGCTCTCCTCACTTACATCAATGAACTATAGTGTCCTGATCACACTAGTAAACAAAATGAAATTATATCTGGTGTTTGAATAACTTTTGTTTTGACTGTTTATTTATGGATTAATGTGTTGGGAGCTGTGGTGGAGAATGACGTGAACATCAGGTGTGGTTGTGCACAGGATCACTGAGGCGTGTGTGTGTGTGTCTCAGGGCTAATGGCGTCTGGAGATGGAGGAGGTGTGGACTCTAAAGCGGAGCTCAGTGCTTTACTGGAGCAGTGGGAGAGAGAACAGCAAGCGGGATCCAGCGAGCTCCTCAACATACTGACCAAGTGAGAAACACCCGAGATCCTTAACTATAGCCTTACAGAGACCGTTCTAGATGAACCCTCAGAGTCCACGACACACCTATAGCCTCACAGAGACCGTTCTAGATGAACCCGCAGAGTCCACGACACAACTATAGCCTCACAGAGACCGTTCTAGATGAACCCGCAGAGTCCACGACACAACTATAGCCTCACAGAGACCGTTCTAGATGAACCCTCAGAGTCCACGACACAGCTATAGCCTCACAGAGACCGTTCTAGAAGAACCCGCAGAGTCCACGACACAGCTATAGCCTTACAAAGACCGTTCTAGAAGAACCCTCAGAGTCCACGACACAGCTATAGCCTCACAGAGACCGTTCTAGAAGAACCCGCAGAGTCCATGACACAGCTATAGCCTTACAAAGACCGTTCTAGATGAACCCGCAGAGTCCACGACACAACTATAGCCTCACAGAGACCGTTCTAGATGAACCCTCAGAGTCCACGACACAGCTATAGCCTCACAGAGACCGTTCTAGAAGAACCCGCAGAGTCCACGACACAGCTATAGCCTTACAAAGACCGTTCTAGAAGAACCCTCAGAGTCCACGACACAGCTATAGCCTCACAGAGACCGTTCTAGATGAACCCTCAGAGTCCACGACACAGCTATAGCCTCACAGAGACCGTTCTAGAAGAACCCGCAGAGTCCACGACACAGCTATAGCCTTACAAAGACCATTCTAGATGAACCCGCAGAGTCCACGACACAACTATAGCCTCACAGAGACCGTTCTAGATGAACCCTCAGAGTCCACGACACAGCTATAGCCTTACAGAGACCGTTCTAGATGAACCCGCAGAGTCCACGACACAACTATAGCCTTACAGAGACCGTTCTAGATGAACCCTCAGAGTCCACGACACAGCTATAGCCTTACAGAGACCGTTCTAGATGAACCCGCAGAGTCCACGACACAGCTATAGCCTTACAGAGACCGTTCTAGATGAACCCTCAGAGTCCACGACACAGCTATAGCCTTACAGAGACCGTTCTAGATGAACCCGCAGAGTCCACGACACAACTATAGCCTTACAGAGACCGTTCTAGATGAACCCGCAGAGTCCACGACACAGCTATAGCCTTACAGAGATTGTTCTAGAAGAACCCTCAGAGTCCACGACACAGCTATAGCCTTACAGAGACCGTTCTAGATGAACCCTCAGTCCACGACACAACTATAGCCTCACAGAGACCATTCTAGATGAACCTGCAGAGTCCACGACACAGCTATAGCCTTACAGAGACCGTTCTAGAAGAACCCGCAGAGTCCACGACACAACTATAGCCTTACAGAGACCGTTCTAGATGAACCATCAGAGTCCACGACACAGCTATAGCCTTACAGAGACCGTTCTAGATGAACCCGCAGAGTCCACGACACAGCTATAGCCTTACAGAGACCGTTCTAGATGAACCCTCAGAGTCCACGACACAGCTATAGCCTTACAGAGACCGTTCTAGATGAACCCGCAGAGTCCACGACACAACTATAGCCTCACAGAGACCGTTCTAGATGAACCCTCAGAGTCCACGACACAGCTATAGCCTTACAGAGACCGTTCTAGATGAACCCGCAGAGTCCACGACACAGCTATAGCCTTACAGAGACCGTTCTAGATGAACCCTCAGAGTCCACGACACAGCTATAGCCTTACAGAGACCGTTCTAGATGAACCCTCAGAGTCCACGACACAACTATAGCCTCACAGAGACCATTCTAGATGAACCTGCAGAGTCCACGACACAGCTATAGCCTTACAAAGACCGTTCTAGAAGAACCCCCAGAGTCCACGACACAGCTATAGCCTCACAGAGACCATTCTAGATGAACCCTCAGAGTCCACGACACAGCTATAGCCTTACAGAGACCGTTCTAGATGAACCCTCAGAGTCCACGACACAACTATAGCCTCACAGAGACCGTTCTAGATGAACCCTCAGAGTCCACGACACAGCTATAGCCTTACAGAGACCGTTCTAGATGAACCCGCAGAGTCCACGACACAGCTATAGCCTTACAGAGACCGTTCTAGAAGAACCCTCAGAGTCCACGACACAACTTTAGCCTCACAGAGACCGTTCTAGATGAACCTGCAGAGTCCACGACACAGCTATAGCCTTACAAAGACCGTTCTAGAAGAACCCCCAGAGTCCACGACACAGCTATAGCCTCACAGAGACCGTTCTAGATGAACCCTCAGAGTCCACGACACAGCTATAGCCTCACAGAGACCGTTCTAGATGAACCCTCAGAGTCCACGACACAGCTATAGCCTTACAGAGACCGTTCTAGATGAACCCGCAGAGTCCACGACACAGCTATAGCCTTACAGAGAGCATTCTAGATGAACCCTCAGAGTCCACGACACAGCTATAGCCTTACAAAGACCGTTCTAGATGAACCCGCAGAGTCCACGACACAGCTATAGCCTTACAGAGAGCATTCTAGATGAACCCTCAGAGTCCACGACATAGCTATAGCCTTACAAAGACCGTTCTAGATGAACCCTCAGAGTCCACGACACAGCTATAGCCTTACAGAGACCGTTCTAGATGAACCCGCAGAGTCCACGACACAGCTATAGCCTTACAAAGACCGTTCTAGAAGAACCCTCAGAGTCCACGACACAGCTATAGCCTCACAGAGACTGTTCTAGAAGAACCCTCAGTCCACGACACAGCTATAGCCTCACAGAGAGCATTCTAGATGAACCCTCAGAGTCCACGACACAACTATAGCCTCACAGAGACCGTTCTAGATGAACCCGCAGAGTCCATGACACAACTATAGCCTCACAGAGACCGTTCTAGAAGAACCCTCAGAGTCCACGACACAACTATAGCCTCACAGAGACCGTTCTAGATGAACCCGCAGAGTCCATGACACAACTATAGCCTTACAGAGACCATTCTAGAAGAACCCTCAGAGTCCACGACACAGCTATAGCCTCACAGAGAGCATTCTAGATGAACCCTCAGAGTCCACGACACAACTATAGCCTCACAGAGACCGTTCTAGATGAACCCTCAGAGTCCACGACACAACTATAGCCTCACAGAGACCGTTCTAGATGAACCCGCAGAGTCCATGACACAACTATAGCCTCACAGAGACCGTTCTAGAAGAACCCTCAGAGTCCACGACACAGCTATAGCCTCACAGAGAGCATTCTAGATGAACCCTCAGAGTCCACGTCACAGCTATAGCCTTACAGAGACCGTTCTAGAAGAACCCGCAGAGTCCACGACACAGCTATAGCCTTACAGAGACCATTCTAGATGAACCCTCAGAGTCCACGACACAGCTATAGCCTCACAGAGACCGTTCTAGATGAGCCCTCAGTCCACGACACAGCTATAGCCTTACAGAGACCGTTCTAGATGAACCCTCAGAGTCCACGACACACCTATAGCCTCACAGAGACCGTTCTAGATGAACCCTCAGAGTCCACGACACAGCTATAGCCTCACAGAGAGCATTTTAGATGAACCCTCAGAGTCCACGACACAGCTATAGCCTCATAGAGACCGTTCTAGATGAACCCTCAGTCCACGACACAGCTATAGCCTCACAGAGACCATTCTAGAAGAACCCTCAGTCCACGACACAGCTATAGCCTCACAGAGACCGTTCTAGATGAACCCGCAGAGTCCACGACACAACTATAGCCTCACAGAGACCGTTCTAGATGAACCCTCAGAGTCCACGACACAACTTCAGCCTCACAGAGACCGTTCTAGATGAACCTGCAGAGTCCACGACACAGCTATAGCCTCACAGAGACCGTTCTAGATGAACCCTCAGAGTCCACGACACAGCTATAGCTTCACAGAGACCGTTCTAGATGAACCCTCAGAGTCCACGACACAGCTATAGCCTTACAGAGACCATTCTAGAAGAACCCGCAGAGTCCATGACACAACTATAGCCTAACAAAGAGCGTTCTAGATTAACCCTCAGAGTCCACGACACAGCTATAGCCTCACAGAGAGCATTCTAGATGAACCCTCAGAGTCCACGACACAGCTATAGCCTCACAGAGACCGTTCTAGATGAACCCTCAGAGTCCACGACACAGCTATAGCCTTACAGAGACCATTCTAGAAGAACCCTCAGAGTCCATGACACAACTATAGCCTTACAGAGAGCGTTCTAGATTAACCCTCAGAGTCCACGACACACCTATAGCCTCACAGAGAGCGTTCTAGATGAACCCTCAGAGTCCACGACACAGCTATAGCCTCACAGAGACCGTTCTAGATGAACCCTCAGTCCACTACACAGCTATAGCCTTAAAGAGACCATTCTAGAAGAACCCTCAGAGTCCACGACACAGCTATAGCCTCACAGAGACCATTCTAGAAGAACCCTCAGAGTCCACGACACAGCTATAGCCTCACAGAGACCGTTCTAGATGAACCCGCAGAGTCCACGACACAGCTATAGCCTTACAGAGACCGTTCTAGATGAACCCGCAGAGTCCACGACACAACTATAGCCTCACAGAGACCGTTCTAGATGAACCCTCAGAGTCCACGACACAACTTTAGCCTCACAGAGACCATTCTAGATGAACCTGCAGAGTCCACGACACAGCTATAGCCTCACAGAGACCGTTCTAGATGGACCCTCAGAGTCCACGACACAGCTATAGCCTCACAGAGAGCATTCTAGATGAACCCTCAGAGTCCACGACACAGCTATAGCCTCACAGAGACCGTTCTAGATGAACCCTCAGAGTCCACGACACAGCTATAGCCTCACAGAGACCGTTCTAGATGAACCCTCAGAGTCCACGACACAGCTATAGCCTCACAGAGACCGTTCTAGATGAACCCGCAGAGTCCACGACACAGCTATAGCCTTACAGAGACCGTTCTAGATGAACCCTCAGAGTCCACGACACAGCTATAGCCTCACAGAGAGCATTCTAGATGAACCCTCAGAGTCCACGACACAGCTATAGCCTCACAGAGACCGTTCTAGATGAACCCTCAGTCCACTACACAGCTATAGCCTTAAAGAGACCATTCTAGAAGAACCCTCAGAGTCCACGACACAGCTATAGCCTCACAGAGACCATTCTAGAAGAACCCTCAGAGTCCACGACACAGCTATAGCCTCACAGAGACCGTTCTAGATGAACCCTCAGAGTCCACGACACAGCTATAGCCTCACAGAGACCGTTCTAGATGAACCCTCAGAGTCCACGACACAGCTATAGCCTCACAGAGAGCATTCTAGATGAACCCTCAGAGTCCACGACACAGCTATAGCCTTACAAAGACCGTTCTAGAAGAACCCGCAGAGTCCATGACACAACTATAGCCTTACAAAGAGCGTTCTAGATGAACCCTCAGAGTCCACGACACACCTATAGCCTCACAGAGAGCGTTCTAGATGAACCCTCAGAGTCCATGACACAGCTATAGCCTCACAGAGACCGTTCTAGATGAACCCTCAGAGTCCACGACACAGCTATAGCCTTACAGAGACTATTCTAGATGAACCCTCAGAGTCCACGACACAGCTATAGCCTCACAGAGACCGTTCTAGATGAACCCTCAGAGTCCATGACACAACTATAGCCTTACAGAGAGCGTTCTAGATGAACCCTCAGAGTCCACGACACAGCTATAGCCTCACAGAGACCATTCTAGATGAACCCTCAGAGTCCACGACACAACTATAGCTTTTTTATATGTATAAGATGAGTCATATTTGCAAAAACAATTCATCACATCTTTGAGTTTTATTTCAGAAGCATCATACAACACTACATTCTCTCGAACAAATGATTCAATAACAAATAAAACATTTTAACAGTCACTTTTCGCCCCTTAGTGACAAAACTATGTAATCGATAAATGCGTTATTTTAAGCACCAA
The DNA here is from genome assembly GCA_021464565.1 of Rutilus rutilus. NCBI lineage: Eukaryota > Metazoa > Chordata > Actinopteri > Cypriniformes > Leuciscidae > Rutilus > Rutilus rutilus. Next base: position 34,673,353 of record JAJAQA010000019.1, read on the forward strand.
GTTTCTATCAAAAGCTGATTTTCATCGCTATCGTAGACATCAATGTTCATATCTGAACTTGAAACTTTTATCCAAGTACTTCTATGATAGTGTTAGTGTAATATTGAGCTGTACAATTCTGGATAAATAAAGTATGATTTTTTTTATTTATTTTTTTAGGAGATCACGATTCTGAACAGACTACTAAACGTCATTTACTAGAGGTTCTGACAAATTGCTGCTGTCTATTTAAAAATATCGAATTAATAATTTAATTAATTTGAAAAAATTATTGTTTTAACAAATGAACGACTCGCTCATAAAGTCTTCACTGGTTTCATTACTGGATGAATCAGTATTTCTGAATTAATCTTTTGAGTGAATGATTCAATGACAAACACATATTTGAACAGTCTCCTGTCGCCACCTACTGGTGTAACGATGTAATCAATACAATCTTTATTTGAAGCGTTAATTTGCTTTTAAAAGCTGATTTGCTCCATTCTGATCTCTACAGTAGACATCAGTGTTTATATCTGAACTATAATCTTTTCTCCCATAATAATCTGAGTGATTGTAAGACAGAACTAATGATGCTGTGATGTTGAAAAGACTGTTAGTGAAGCTGTTTCATATCTATTCATGACGACGGCTCTCTCTGGATCAGAACATCTGAGTGTTCCTGTGATCACAGGGTTAATAGACAGAGCAGAGTCACTGTCACTGAGGAGTAAGATCACTGGTGCTTGAGTCCAGATCGCCGTCTTTTAACGGTTAATCGCGCAGCTCTACAAGGCGAATACCCAACTTTATATATGTTCTGCAGAATCCTGCTTTCCATTACCTGTATCTGATTGGACAGTCCCGCTTTAATGCAGTAATCTCACCTAATTATCCCTTTAGTTAGATTTTTACCAGAGAGAATGTTGGGTTATGCAACAGACGAGTGCCTTCACACAGTTAATGAACACTTCATATCAGCCTTGGTGACCAATATGCAGACGGTTATTAATCTATCAAACATCGGCCGCCGATACATCAGTGCATCTCTACAGTCATAAGTGTGATGCATCATGGTCAGTGTTGAGTGTGTAATGCATTACCAAGTCATTACAGTCATTTATTTTACATTGACGCTCCTGTCATTTGTTCTCCATTTGAAACATTAGACTTTGTAAATATATTTAGCCTTTTGTTATTAATATCACTGCTGTTGTTATAAACTAAAAGATGAAACTGAGTTCTAAGTACATTAAAGTAGCAATGTTTGTTATTCAGGTGGTTTACAATGTTTATGTAGCTGTTATTTAAAGACACTTGTGATAGCACTTTATTGCACTCTTTTGGACTCTTAGGTTTTTTTTTATGTAGAAGCACAAGTGAAATGACAGTATTGGGTGTTAAAACAGTTTGTTGAGTTCAGTGCTGTTATAATAGTCAAAAACAGAAATAAAACAAATATCAGTTCTGTATATCATTTATCATGGAACATAAACATGCTAATAATCAATATCGGTTTAAAAAAAAACAACAAAAAAAACAATATCGTTCGATCATTAAACAGAACAAACAGAGATTAAAGATGTCTAAGTAAGTTTGTAAGATGTATTGAAGTAAATGTATCTAATTAAAGGTATAGTTCACCCAAACATTATTTTAAATAAATTAATTTGCATTTGCTCACCTTCATGTCGTTCAAACCTGTAAGACTTTTGTATTTAAGCAAGTATATTTAAATTTTGTTACATTACAAATGCAATGAAATTTAACGTCTAAATGTAACGTCTAACCTTAAAATGTGCGTTGTAATGTAATGTAAACACTTTGGTCAGATCAAGAATCATTTATGCAGTTTTGTATGATTTATGTGAAAGAATGAAGAGCCCGTCTCTGTCCATGCTCAGCTGGTCGAGGCGGATGGGGGATTCAGAGAGTGTTTGGTGATATGAAATGTAATACTTTTATACCCCTTTTCCACCAAGGCAGAGCTGGTGCTGGTTCGGAGCCAGAGCCTAGTTTCAAATCGGTTCTTTGTTTTTCCACCGCCAAAGCACCAGCTCCGAACCAGTAAAACTGGTTCTTAAGTAGCACCAAATCATTGCAGGGTCTAGAACGGAGCCAAGAAAGAACCGCTTGCGTCAGGGGCTGGGGGCGGGGTTACCGTGACCAACAAGACGAATAGAAACTTGTGACCGCCATTTTTAAATAGCAGCTAGTCGAGCTAATAGCAGCTCGATCATAATATCCGTAAGTTACGGCGAGCTGCACGAACGCGTTGGATTCCGATGTATTTTTGCAAACCCATGACCATCCATAGTATTGCAATGTCCGTTATTGTTGATGGCTTGTTCGAGATGCATCGGAGCGGCGAGGACCGATCGGAGCTGCGGGAGTGTTTGGAAAGCATACGACTCCTTGTGCTTTTAGATCGCTATCGCAGTGCTTTGATGTCATGCGGCGATCGATCTGCGAGAAGCCGATGCATCTCGAACAAGCCTGGCGTGTTTGTGTTTGGCGCTACCGCACTAGCGGTTGCTGGGCAACATGAGACGTATACAGTGACGTAAGATCTGGCTCTGTTGTGGCTCTCTAGCCGGTGGAAAGGCAAACCGGTTCTTAGTAAGCTCGTCAGTCGAACCAACTCCGAACTGGCAATAGCTCTGGCTCTGAACCAGCACCCGGTTCTTGTTGGTGGAAAAGGGGTATTAGAGAGTAATTAGTACAGAAATCGACACCATTGACAATGTAATTCGTAGCTAATAATTAATGACGTTGTTAGAGTAACTTCCCCAACACTGATCGCGGTGTGATGGAGTAACTTCCCCAACACTGATCGCGGTGTGATGGAGTGACTTCCCCAACACTGATCGCGGTGTGTTAGAGTGACTTCCCCAACACTGATCACGGTGTGATGGAGTGACTTCCCCAACACTGATCACGGTGTGATGGAGTGACTTCCCCAACACTGATCGCGGTGTGTTAGAGTGACTTCCCCAACACTGATCACGGTGTGATGGAGTGACTTCCCCAACACTGATCGCGGTGTGTTAGAGTGACTTCCCCAACACTGATCACGGTGTGATGGAGTGACTTCCCCAACACTGATCATGGTGTGTTAGAGTGACTTCCCCAACACTGATCACGGTGTGATGGAGTGACTTCCCCAACACTGATCACGGTGTGTTGGAGTGACTTCCCCAACACTGATCATGGTGTGATGGACTGACTTCCCCAACACTGATCACGGTGTGATGGAGTGACTTCCCCAACACTGATCACGGTGTGTTGGAGTGACTTCCCCAACACTGATCGCGGTGTGATGGAGTGACTTCCCCAACACTGATTGCGGTGTGTTAGAGTGACTTCCCCAACACTGATCACGGTGTGATGGACTGACTTCCCCAACACTGATCACGGTGTGATGGACTGACTTCCCCAACACTGATCACGGTGTGATGGACTGACTTCCCCAACACTGATCACGGTGTGATGGAGTGACTTCCCCAACACTGATCGCGGTGTGTTGGAGTGACTTCCCCAACACTGATCACGGTGTGATGGACTGACTTCCCCAACACTGATCACGGTGTGATGGACTGACTTCCCCAACACTGATCACGGTGTGATGGACTGACTTCCCCAACACTGATCACGGTGTGATGGAGTGACTTCCCCAACACTGATCGCGGTGTGTTGGAGTGACTTCCCCAACACTGATCACGGTGTGATGGACTGACTTCCCCAACACTGATCACGGTGTGATGGACTGACTTCCCCAACACTGATCACGGTGTGATGGACTGACTTCCCCAACACTGATCACGGTGTGATGGAGTGACTTCCCCAACACTGATCACGGTGTGTTAGAGTGACTTCCCCAACACTGATCACGGTGTGATGGAGTGACTTCCCCAACACTGATCACGGTGTGATGGAGTGACTTCCCCAACACTGATCACGGTGTGTTGGAGTGACTTCCCCAACACTGATCACGGTGTGATGGAGTGACTTCCGTTGGAGTGACTTCTGTTGGAGTGACTTCCCCAACACTGATCACGGTGTGATGGAGTGACTTCCCCAACACTGATCGCGGTGTGATGGAGTGACTTCCCCAACACTGATCGCGGTGTGTTAGAGTGACTTCCCCAACACTGATCACGGTGTGATGGAGTGACTTCCCCAACACTGATCACAGTGTGTTGGAGTGACTTCCCCAACACTGATCACGGTGTGTTGGAGTGACTTCCCCAACACTGATCACGGTGTGATGGAGTGACTTCCGTTGGAGTGACTTCTGTTGGAGTGACTTCCCCAACACTGATCACGGTGTGATGGAGTGACTTCCCCAACACTGATCGCGGTGTGATGGAGTGACTTCCCCAACACTGATCGCGGTGTGATGGAGTGACTTCCCCAACACTGATCGCGGTGTGATGGAGTGACTTCCCCAACACTGATCGCGGTGTGATGGACTGACTTCCCCAACACTGATCACAGTGTGTTGGAGTGACTTCCGTTGGAGTGACTTCTGTTGGAGTGACTTCCCCAACACTGATCACGGTGTGATGGAGTGACTTCCCCAACACTGATCGCGGTGTGATGGAGTGACTTCCCCAACACTGATCGCGGTGTGATGGAGTGACTTCCCCAACACTGATCACGGTGTGATGGAGTGACTTCCCCAACACTGATCGCGGTGTGATGGAGTGACTTCCCCAACACTGATCACGGTGTGTTGGAGTGACTTCCCCAACACTGATCACGGTGTGATGGAGTGACTTCCCCAACACTGATCACGGTGTGTTGGAGTGACTTCCCCAACACTGATCGCGGTGTGATGGAGTGACTTCCCCAACACTGATCACGGTGTGTTGGAGTGACTTCCCCAACACTGATCACGGTGTGTTGGAGTGACTTCCCCAACACTGATCACGGTGTGATGGAGTGACTTCCCCAACACTGATCACGGTGTGATGGAGTGACTTCCCCAACACTGATCGCGGTGTGATGGAGTGACTTCCCCAACACTGATCACGGTGTGATGGAGTGACTTCCCCAACACTGATCGCGGTGTGATGGACTGACTTCCCCAACACTGATCACGGTGTGTTGGAGTGACTTCCCCAACACTGATCACGGTGTGATGGAGTGACTTCCCCAACACTGATCACGGTGTGTTAGAGTGACTTCCCCAACACTGATCACGGTGTGATGGAGTGACTTCCCCAACACTGATCACGGTGTGTTGGAGTGACTTCCCCAACACTGATCACGGTGTGATGGAGTGACTTCCCCAACACTGATCACGGTGTGTTGGAGTGACTTCCCCAACACTGATCACGGTGTGTTGGAGTGACTTCTGTTGGAGTGACTTCTGTTGGAGTGACTTCTGTTGGAGTGACTTCTGTTGGAGTGACTTCCCCAACACTGATCACGGTGTGTTGGAGTGACTTCCCCAACACTGATCACGGTGTGTTGGAGTGACTTCCCCAACACTGATCACGGTGTGTTGGAGTGACTTCCCCAACACTGATCACGGTGTGTTGGAGTGACTTCTGTTGGAGTGACTTCCGTTGGAGTGACTTCTGTTGGAGTGACTTCCCCAACACTGATCACGGTGTGTTGGAGTGACTTCCCCAACACTGATCACGGTGTGTTGGAGTGACTTCCCCAACACTGATCACAGTGTGTTGGAGTGACTTCCGTTGGAGTGACTTCTGTTGGAGTGACTTCCCCAACACTGATCACGGTGTGTTGGAGTGACTTCCCCAACACTGATCACGGTGTGTTGGAGTGACTTCCGTTGGAGTGACTTCTGTTGGAGTGACTTCCCCAACACTGATCACGGTGTTGGAGTGACTTCCGTTGGAGTGACTTCTGTTGGAGTGACTTCCCCAACACTGATCACGGTGTGATGGAGTGACTTCCCCAACACTGATCACAGTGTGTTGGAGTGACTTCCGTTGGAGTGACTTCTGTTGGAGTGACTTCCCCAACACTGATCATGGTGTGTTGGAGTGACTTCCGTTGGAGTGACTTCCACAACACTGATCACGGTGTGTTGGAGTGACTTCCGTTGGAGTGACTTCCACAACACTGATCACGGTGCGATGGAGTGACTTCCCCAACACTGATCACAGTGTGTTGGAGTGACTTCAGTTGGAGTGACTTCCCCAACACTGATCACGGTGTGTTGGAGTGACTTCTGTTGGAGTGACTTCCCCAACACTGATCACGGTGTGTTGGAGTGACTTCAGTTGGAGTGACTTCAGTTGGAGTGACTTCTGTTGGAGTGACTTCCCCAACACTGATCACGGTGCGATGGAGTGACTTCCCCAACACTGATCACAGTGTGTTGGAGTGACTTCAGTTGGAGTGACTTCAGTTGGAGTGACTTCTGTTGGAGTGACTTCCCCAACACTGATCACGGTGTGTTGGAGTGACTTCCGTTGGAGTGACTTCCGTTGGAGTGACTTCCACAACACTGATCACGGTGTGATCGAGTGACTTCCCCAACACTGATCACAGTGTGTTGGAGTGACTTCCCCAACACTGATCACGGTGTGATGGAGTGACTTCCCCAACACTGATCACGGTGTGTTGGAGTGACCTCCGTTGGAGTGACTTCCCCAACACTGATCGCGGTGTGATGGACTGTGACATGTCTCGTAATGTGCAGCTTTTCCCAAACTCATTAATATTCAGCCAGAAGTGACGTGTTCACACAGATGCTGGGAAGAGTAGGGATTTCTTCTTGGGTAATGTCAAGTAAACTAATGAATGTAAATGCATTTTAACGAATTATCTTTAAATGTTCAGTAAGTAATCGATTAAGAGCAAAAACATAATGTGTTCCTGAATGCCACTCCAGTATTAATGTGTTCATATATCAGAGATTTGCTAATCCTCATGTGGATCTCTCAGGATCTCGGATCTGGTGGAGCGGGAGACGGAGGAGTATCATAAAGCCGATCCGGACCCGTTCGATGACCGTCATCCAGGTGAACCCGCACCTCACGCATCATCAGGGCTCCACATTAGGCCTTTTCATGTGCTTGACCAGGATTTTGTGTGTGTTTGTGTTTTAAATATAATTTAGTCTGAAGCAATATTCTCATCAGTGTTCAGTCAGCTTTGATATATTTAAATCTGCATATTATAATATCTGCACCTTTAAAGCCCCCCCCCCCCAATCTTATTGAATGTATGCTTCATATTTCATTTTAAATTGCCTAAATTTGATCAATAAATTCAGTTATTTTAGAATAAAGCTTTATATCGCTGAAACACAACAAAAGCAGCCAAGATTGTGTCTAAAGTGTAAGTGACTTCATTTGAACTGTTGAATGAAATGAGTGCCACATTTTCACTCGTGATGGGTTCACTCGTCGTGTGAGAGCACTAAACACGTTAAACATATAAAAACTCCACATTTTGTATTTTTATAGGCCGTATGTTGTTAACTGAGTTTCTTTTGTGATGTTTAGATGTCTCCTCGAGAGGCTGAGAGCCTCAACTGCTCAACACTGTTACAGTAATATATCATCCACTGTCGATTGCAACTCACAATACATGTAATAAAATCAGAAGCATTCTCTCGCTTTACTGATTCCATGCTTATTTTTTACTTATTGATGTGTTAATCCGGCTAGTTGATCAGTCGGGCAAGTTAAGCTCTTCAGAAGCTCCACTGGTCCTGGACAAGTGTTAATGTGGAGCCCTGCTTTCATCATCAGTGTCTCCCAGGTGGAACATTATAATATTGACTTCTTGTTTTGCTCTAAGGACGGGCAGATCCAGAGTGCATGCTGGGACACCTGTTGAAAATCCTGTTCAAGAACGATGATTTCATGAATGCGGTAAGATTGGATTAGTTTAATTAATATTGTTAATAAAATTTAGTTTAAAAATGATATTGTCACTGATTGCATACTTGTTTTGATTGCAAGTGCTTGCTTGTCTAGCACAATGATGCATGCCTATTAGCTGGGTGTGGTGACGATATCAAGTGTTAATCAATAGAGATTTTGCATTATGGTTTATATCGCTGTATGGAAGTGTGCAGCTTTCAGTGGGCAGGACTGAGGATGTGTTCTTTTTTTCATAAAATATAAATATGCACTCACACAGACAATAGAAAAAAGATGTAACTGATACAACGAATAAACTATATCTAATGAACAGCCCATAGGGGTGTAAAGCAAAAGTGAAAAAGGAGAGATGTTTTGAGTCACATGTCCCTTTAGCGCCCCCTACTGACGAGGCCTTGCAGGCTCATGTTCATACGCTGCTTCATCTGTAGGTGACCGTTTCTGCAAGTAAATTGAATATATTTCGTTTGAGTAATACTGTAACACACTGGCATTTTGACAATTCTGTGCGTATGTGACCGCTGAAGGGCAATGAGCCTCAGTAGAGGACATTTCAATAACTCTTTAATGTCAAGCACATCACACTCTTTTAGTCACTCATCACTCTGTCAATAACTGTGCAGTCCTACCAGCAGATATATTTACTCATGATCAACACTTCATATCGTCAGACCGTGCTGCTGTACGCATATATCCTGATGTAATACATCTTTAAACCCCTGTAAATCTTAAGAGCTTTAACCATTTGAACTAAGTTGTTACACATTTCGCATTTTTGGGGCGGAAATAATTTCGGTGGAACGCGGCTTATGCTCTTAGCAGTAAAAAAAGTGCATGTGTTTGTGTTCTGATGTTGAGTGTGTTGCTTCTCCAGCTGGTGAACACGTACGTGATGAGCAGTCGTGAGGGCTCTGTGAACACGGCGGCCTGCAGACTCCTGCTGAACATCATGCCTGGCCTCGAGACCGCCGTGGTCTTCCAGGAGAAGGTACTGTGAGCCTCACACGGCCCTGATCACACCGGTCGGATAGCTTATCTCATTAATCATTTACACCTGGTCACATAAATGTGTTTTCGCAAAACGGATCTTCAATTCCCGCGCTATATGCAGATTTAATGGAGTTCACGTCACCGAAAGCAACCGATATGAACTGGGTTTTATTGATCATCAGCTAATCTCAAAATCATGACCACAATAGGAGACAGTGGCAACATCACTGTAAGATCATCTTGTTTCTTTACTTTTAATGAAGAGTGTGAATGTTAAGCGTCTGCGACTGACGTTCACTTTGATTTGTGATAGTTAGCGCGTTGGCTTGATGAACTGATGCTCATCTGTGGTGCCATATCTGGCTATAACATGACATGTATATGGAAGCTTGTTTCCGCCACAGAATAAAACATTTTAAAAGATAATTGCGACTTTATCTCACAATTGCGAGTTTATATCTCACAATTCTGACTTTATTTCTCGCAATTGCGACTTTATATCACGCAATTCTGACTTTATAACACACAATTGCGAGTTTATATCTCACAATTCTGACATCTTTTCTCACAATTGTGAGATATAAAGTCCAATTCTAAGAAGAAGAAAAAAATACTTTTTTTTTTTTTTTTTACCTCAGAATAGTTTATATCTCACAATTCTGACTTTATAAGATACAATTGCAACTTTATATCATGCAATTCTGACTTTATATCTCCCAATTGCGTATTATAAAGTCAGAATTGCGAGATGTAAACTCACAATTGTGAGATAAAAAGTCGCAATTATCTTTTAAAATGTTTTATTCTGTGGCGGAAACAAGCTTCCATACATATAGCCTATAACACACTCACATGTTTATTTTTAGCATTGTTGGGAGGAGGAAAGTTTACATATGTGGTTTCAACAGCCAGATGCGTTTACACTTGTCCAGTTTCGTCTGGCCTCCTCCTGAAGTGGTTTGAGCGATCGGATTCAAATCCGTCTCGAATGTGTTTCGGAGGGCATTCACACCTTGTCTTTTCACGATCGGATAGCCATCCAATCACAGAACACGCATGAAGTGGCCAGGTGTAAACAGCCCTACGGCTTCTGCTTCCTCGCGTCTCAAGTGTGTGTGTGTGTGTGTGTGTGTGTGTGTGTGTGTGTGTGTGTGTGACAGGAGGGTATTGTGGAGCGCTTGTTTAAATGGGCCCAGGAGGCGGATCAGCCGCTCAGGATCTACGCCACAGGCCTGCTAGCCGGAGCCATGGAGAACCAGGACATCGCCGCTAACTATCGCGAGGAGAACTCTGTGCTGGTGAGGCCACGAATAATACCATAATAATATGTTTAATTTATATAGCGCCTTTGCCAAGCTCAAGGATGCTTCATAATAACAGTAAAGAACAAACAATCAGTTCATGCATAATAAAAGGACAATAGACATTTGCCCAGTCCGAGAAGCGAGCGATTGCAGTCGCATCAGATGTAGGGCTGTCGCGATAACCGCAATATCGCAGTACCGCGCTTCTGACAAGCCAACCGCAGAGGAATTCAAGTAACCGCAGCAACCGCGATATTCGCATGTTTTCTTTTTTCATAAGGCAATACCCTTGTTTTGTTCATGTGTATTGAATGTTAAATAAGTTAATGATAATAAGACGTGGTGATCATGGTTTTATTATGGTGATTTGTACAGAGGCTTCGTGGAGTTGCACTTAAGCCTAAACAGACAGTGAATGAGAGAGATCGACTGAGCGCGTGCGATTACCTGCGTCTGTCTTTGAGGGTCAAGTCATATTCGTGAAAAGGTTGCCGTGTCCATGGAAAGTTAAATATTTGTCCTGTCATCCTTTTAACGTTTAAAATAAAGGGTATTTACCATGAATGGCATCAGCGACAGGCAGCGCTGGTCTGCATCCACAGCACGAGGAACTCGCGGTCGCGGGAAACAAAACTTAGTGAGTCACGCATTGAATCAATGCCATTTGTCTCTATTAAGTGAAGCTTCAGCGTTACCCATGCGACGCATTGCTGGTCAGCTGAGCCTTGAAAAGTGGAGCTCAAAGTTAAAAATAATTTACCTTGTTTCATTATCTTTTAATGAATCAATCAGCGTTTTTGAACGTGTTGTTAAATGAATGGTTTAATGACTCACTCAAAGACAGTCCGTTGCCGTAACAACTGCGCGCTGAGAGACGCTGTTTAGTTTCGGTTTATTGGTTACTGAAAATGTACTCGTTTTTGTGCATGCTGACCACATCGTGACACTTATAGCAACAAATAAATATAAATAAATCAAAATAAATTAATAAATGCGGTAAAACCGCATATCGCGCTATTGAACCACTCAAAATTACCGCAAGGGAAAATCCTTCACCGTGACAGCCCTAATCAGATGCGAACAGAAACACCTGTGCTAGTCAGTCAGTACTTCATTCTCCATGTCTAAACACTGAGTCACACACACTGCCGTTCAAAAGATTTTTATGTTTTTAACAGAGTCTCTTCTGCTCACCAAGACAAAAAAAAAACCCCAAAAAACCCAGTAATATTGTTTGACAGTTTAAAGTAAGTGTAATTTATTCCTGTGATCAAAAGCTGAATTTTCACCTCATTACTCCAGTCTTCAGTGGGTTTTTCAGGATTCTTTGATGAAGAGAAAGTTTCATTTATTTGAAATAGAATCTTTTGTAACATTATAAATGTCTTTACTGTAACTTTTGATCAATTGAATGCGTCCTTACTGAATAAAAGTATTGATTTCTTTTATTTCCCCCGTCAAAAAACAATTCTTACTGACTCCAAACTTGTGAATGATAGTTTAATGTTACAAAAGACTCTATTGCAGATAAATGCTGTTCTTTTGAACTTTCTATTCATCAAAGAATCCTGAAAAATAATTGTACATACCTGTTTTCAACATTGATATTAATCATAAATGTTTCTTGAGCATCAAATCATTATATTAGAGTGATTTCTGAAGGATCGTGTGACACTGAAGACTGGAGTAATGATGCTGTACGTTCAGCTTTGATCACAGGAATAAATTACACTCTCCTGTATGTTCACATAGAAAACGGTTATTTTAAATTGTAATATTATGTACAATATTACCGTTTTTTGTTGTTGTTTTTTTTTTTTTTTTTTAATCAAATAAATGCAGTCTTGGTGAGCAGAAGATACTTCTTTTGAAAACATTAAAAATCCTACCGTTCCCACCGCAGTGTATATGTTAGATAAGGGTCCCTTATTTGCAAATCAAATGTAAGGCCATATAAAGTCTTAAAGGTGCATTGTGTAATATTTAGGAGGATCTGTTGACAGAAATGCATTTTCAGTGGTGTATAAAGACCTTACATAATGAAGCGTTGTGTGTTTATTAGCTTAGAATGAGCATTTCTCTACACACACCGCAGGTCCGCTTACATCCACATGTTTCTACGGTGGCCCTGAACGGACAAACACGTTTCCTCACTGTTGTTCTTCATGATAAGAAGCTTCAGCTAAAGTCAGTGAAAAAAACACTGACACAATGATGAACAAGTCACAATAATATTCGCAATAACATTGTTTTACTGAATAATTAGGTAAATATAATTTCTATATTTATCTTTGTAAAGAAACCTCGTTATTTAACTGGCTACCCTCTGCTAACTCAGACGACGACATCACCTCCCGTCGGCCACCGTAACTTCTGTTGGGTGCAGTTCACAACCTCACCACTAGATGCTGCTAAACTTACACACTGCACCTTTAAATGGTACAAGAAAATAGAGATTGACCGATATCAGTTGCCCCAGCCTCGTCATCAGAGAGAAGGGATGCTACAAGAGGGAGAGGAAGTTACTCTGATTCAAGAATTTAAAACAACAATGTGCATAGTTAGAGAAACTTATATCATACGCAGCAATACTGTCTATTTTGACTCACTCGGTGACTTCTGAAAAGCATGTTTGTGTGTCAGGTTCCTCTAATGCTGCAGAGACTGAGGGAGCTTCAGGAGAAGGAGTTGGAGAGCCGGAGAGACAGCAAGCGTCCAAGCAAGAGTCTGGCTCCTCTGCTCCCACTGGACGAGGAGACAGTGGACGGAGAGTTCACTCCCAGCGTTCCCAGTGCTCTCCCGGAGAACCCGGATGCCGAGCCTGTGTGTGCGCTGAGGAGCATGGGCCGGTCCAACACGGGCATGAAAGGCCTGATGAAGCCGGCGTCGGCTGTGCCGCCGGAGCTGGAGGAGAACGAGGGACCGGTGGAGGGCTTGAGGAGCTGGAGGAAGAGGGAGAACGGAGGGAAGGTGAAGCAGAAGCTGAACTTCTCCTTGCCGGAGCCGGAGCGCAACTTCAGCGAGCTGTCCAACAGCAGCTGGTCTGAGATGAGCCCATGGGTCATCGGGAATAACTACCACCTGTTCCCGCTCACGCCGGGGATCGAGCAGAGGCTGATCCTGCAGTATCTCACCCCGCTGGGAGAGTACCAGGAGGTAATGCCACACACACTCACTGAATCTCACCCTGCTGGGAGAGTACCAGGAGGTAATGCCACACACACTCACTGAATCTCACCCCGCTGGGAGAGTACCAGGAGGTAATGCCACACACACTCACTGAATCTCACCCCGCTGGGAGAGTACCAGGAGGTAATGCCACACACACTCACTGAATCTCACCCCGCTGGGAGAGTACCAGGAGGTAATGCCACACACACTCACTGAATCTCACCCCGCTGGGAGAGTACCAGGAGGTAATGCCACACACACTCACTGAATCTCACCCCACTGGGAGAGTACCAGGAGGTAATGCCACACACACTCTCTGAATCTCACCCCGCTGGGAGAGTACCAGGAGGTAATGCCACACACACTCACTGAATCTCACCCCGCTGGGAGAGTACCAGGAGGTAATGCCACACACACTCACTGAATCTCACCCCGCTGGGAGAGTACCAGGAGGTAATGCCACACACACTCACTGAATCTCACCCCACTGGGAGAGTACCAGGAGGTAATGCCACACACACTCACTGAATCTCACCCCGCTGGGGGAGTACCAGGAGGTAATGCCTCACACACTCTCTGAGTCTCACCCCGCTGGGAGAGCACCAGGAGGTAATGCCACACACACTCACTGAATCTCACCCCGCTGGGAGAGTACCAGGAGGTAATGCCACACACACTCACTGAATCTCACCCCGCTGGGGGAGTACCAGGAGGTAATGCCACACACACTCACTGAATCTCACCCCGCTGGGAGAGTACCAGGAGGTAATGCCACACACACACACTGAATCTCACCCCGCTGGGAGAGTACCAGGAGGTAATTCCACACACACTCACTGAATCTCACCCCGCTGGGAGAGTACCAGGAGGTAATGCCTCACACACTCACTGAATCTCACCCCGCTGGGAGAGTACCAGGAGGTAATGCCACACACACTCACTGAATCTCACCCCGCTGGGAGAGTACCAGGAGGTAATGCCACACACACTCACTGAATCTCACCCCGCTGGGAGAGTACCAGGAGGTAATGCCACACACACTCACTGAATCTCACCCCGCTGGGAGAGTACCAGGAGGTAATGCCACACACACTCACTGAATCTCACCCCACTGGGAGAGTACCAGGAGGTAATGCCACACACACTCACTGAATCTCACCCCACTGGGAGAGTACCAGGAGGTAATGCCACACACACTCACTGAATCTCACCCCGCTGGGGGAGTACCAGGAGGTAATGCCACACACACTCACTGAATCTCACCCCGCTGGGAGAGTACCAGGAGGTAATGCCACACACACTCACTGAATCTCACCCCGCTGGGAGAGTACCAGGAGGTAATGCCACACACACTCACTGAATCTCACCCCGCTGGGGGAGTATCAGGAGGTAATGCCACACACACTCACTGAATCTCACCCCGCTGGGAGAGTACCAGGAGGTAATGCCACACACACACACTGAATCTCACCCCGCTGGGAGAGTACCAGGAGGTAATTCCACACACACTCACTGAATCTCACCCCGCTGGGAGAGTACCAGGAGGTAATGCCACACACACTCACTGAATCTCACCCCGCTGGGAGAGTACCAGGAGGTAATGCCACACACACTCACTGAATCTCACCCCGCTGGGAGAGTACCAGGAGGTAATGCCACACACACACACTGAATCTCACCCCGCTGGGAGAGTACCAGGAGGTAATGCCACACACACTCACTGAATCTCACCCCGCTGGGAGAGTACCAGGAGGTAATGCCACACACACTCACTGAATCTCACCCCGCTGGGAGAGTACCAGGAGGTAATTCCACACACACTCACTGAATCTCACCCCGCTGGGGGAGTACCAGGAGGTAATGCCATACACACACTCAATGAATCTCACCCCGCTGGGAGAGTATCAGGAGGTAATGCCACACACACTCACTGAATCTCACCCCGCTGGGAGAGTATCAGGAGGTAATGCCATACACACTCACTGAATCTCACCCCGCTGGGAGAGTACCAGGAGGTAATTCCACACACACTCACTGAATCTCAGCCCGCTGGGAGAGTACCAGGAGGTAATGCCACACACACTCACTGAATCTCACCCCGCTGGGGGAGTACCAGGAGGTAATTCCACACACACTCACTGAATCACACCCCGCTGGGAGAGTACCAGGAGGTAATGCCACACACACTCACTGAATCTCACCCCGCTGGGAGAGTACCAGGAGGTAATGCCACACACACTCTCTGAATCTCACCCCGCTGGGAGAGTACCAGGAGGTAATTCCACACACACTCACTGAATCTCACCCTGCTGGGGGAGTACCAGGAGGTAATGCCACACACACACTCAATGAATCTCACCCCGCTGGGAGAGTACCAGGAGGTAATTCCACACACACTCACTGAATCTCACCCTGCTGGGGGAGTACCAGGAGGTAATGCCACACACACACTCAATGAATCTCACCCCGCTGGGAGAGTATCAGGAGGTAATGCCACACACACTCACTGAATCTCACCCCGCTGGGGGAGTATCAGGAGGGAATGCCACACACACTCACTGAATCTCACCCCGCTGGGAGAGTACCAGGAGGTAATGCCACACACACTCTCTGAATCTCACCCCGCTGGGAGAGTACCAGGAGGTAATGCCACACACACTCTCTGAATCTCACCCTGCTGGGAGAGTACCAGGAGGTAATTCCACACACACTCACTGAATCTCACCCCGCTGGGGGAGTACCAGGAGGTAATGCCACACACACACTCAATGAATCTCACCCCGCTGGGAGAGTATCAGGAGGTAATGCCACACACACTCTCTGAATCTCACCCCGCTGGGAGAGTACCAGGAGGTAATGCCACACACACTCTCTGAATCTCACCCCGCTGGGAGAGTACCAGGAGGTAATGCCACACACACTCACTGAATCTCACCCCGCTGGGGGAGTACCAGGAGGTAATGCCACACACACTCTCTGAATCTCACCCCACTGGGGGAGTACCAGGAGGTAATGCCACACACACTCTCTGAATCTCACCCTGCTGGGAGAGTACCAGGAGGTAATGCCACACACACTCTCTGAATCTCACCCTGCTGGGAGAGTACCAGGAGGTAATGCCACACACACTCTCTGAATCTCACCCCACTGGGGGAGTACCAGGAGGTAATGCCACACACACTCTCTGAATCTCACCCCGCTGGGAGAGTATCAGGAGGTAATGCCACACACACTCTCTGAATCTCACCCCGCTGGGAGAGTATCAGGAGGTAATGCCACACACACTCTCTGAATCTCACCACGCTGGGGGAGTACCAGGAGGTAATGCCACACACACACACTCAATGAATCTCACCCCGCTGGGAGAGTATCAGGAGGTAATGCCACACACACTCTCTGAATCTCACCCCGCTGGGAGAGTATCAGGAGGTAATGCCACACACACTCTCTGAATCTCACCCCGCTGGGAGAGTATCAGGAGGTAATGCCACACACACTCACTGAATCTCACCCCGCTGGGAGAGTACCAGGAGGTAATTCCACACACACTCACTGAATCTCACCCTGCTGGGGGAGTACCAGGAGGTAATGCCACACACACTCTCTGAATCTGACCCCGCTGGGAGAGTACCAGGAGGTAATTCCACACACACTCTCTGAATCTCACCCCGCTGGGGGAGTACCAGGAGGTAATGCCACACACACTCTCTGAATCTCACCCCGCTGGGGGAGTACCAGGAGGTAATGCCACACACACACTCAATGAATCTCACCCCGCTGGGAGAGTACCAGGAGGTAATGCCTCACACACTCACTGAATCTCACCCCGCTGGGAGAGTACCAGGAGGTAATGCCTCACACACTCACTGACGGAGGATAGGTCTCCCTTTTTCAGTGACAATACAGAACCTCATAAAAACAGTAGAGTGTAAACATTGTCCATTATTAAGATAGAAGGATAATTAAGAAGGATAGTCTGTCTGGCCAAGATTGTAGTAAAATCAATGACTTTACAAACTCGGGGTGCCGAATCAGGCCAAGGGGAGACCCCAAACAGGGGTATAAATGGGTCAGGGTCAATATTAGTGTTGAGAGCTTTTGTAAGCGTCTCAAGTACATTGGACCGAAAGGTTACCAGCTGTGGACATGTCCAAAACACATGCAGATGGTTGGCAGGAGACTGTTTGCAACTTTTGCAGGCGGCACTCTTGTCTGGGAACATTTTAGCCAATCGGGCTTTGGTTAAGTGAGCTCTGAATAGTATTTTGCATTGTATTAAGCCATGCCTGACACACATGGAAGAGGAGAGTACCCAGTTCAAGATGTTAACCCTAACTCTGTAATAACTCAGAGGTCTGGCTCCAAGGTATCTTTAAGGGTGTTAGTAGGGACTGGAATAATAGAATTTATTAAATTATAAATGACTGAGATGAAATGCCTGTGGCTGACATTTAAAGCAAGAAAGTGATCAATTTGTGTTTCAGGTAGACGATGAGGAAAGTGAGGAAACTGCTTCTGTATAAAGTGTCTGATTTGAAAGAACCAAAATAAGTGATGACTGGGTGGTCTCCCTTTTTTAAAGGCATTTTCACCCAAAAATAAAGGCATATTTGCACCCCAAGTTGAGTGAAAGTGCTGTGTTTGTGTGTGCAGTTGTTGGCCGTGTTCATGCAGCTCGGTGCTCGTGAGCTGCTGATGCACTACATGGACCTGAAACAGACCAACGATGTCCAGCTCACGTTTGAAGCCCTGAAGGTACCAGACACACATTACACCCTCCACAGCTCAACTGTGTGTTTCTCATGATCAGAAAAACCCTTTGATCTCAAGACTTATGCTTCTTATTAGTTTTGAGATGTTTACTCATTCTTGCTCCTCTCTCTGTGTTTCAGTATCTCGCATCTCTTCTCCTCCATAAGAAGTTTGCTGCCGAGTTTGTTGCACACGGAGGAGTGCCGAAGCTGCTGGAGATCCCTCGGCCCTCGATGGCTGCCACCGGCGTCTCTCTGTGCCTCTATTACCTCGCGTACAACCAGGACGCCATGGAGCGGGTGAGATGGTGGCACGATCGCAGCCTTTAACCAGGACTCCACATTAACACTTGTCTGGGACAAGTGGAGTTTTTGAAGGGACAAGTAAAAGAGAATTTTACTTGCCCGAATGATCAACTAGCCGGATTAAAACGTCAATAACAAAAAAATAACCATGGAATCACTAAAACGAGAGAATGATTCTGATTTTATTACATTTATTGTAAGTTGCGATCAATAGTGTGCTGTAGTGTTGAGACTCTCAAAATGTGTAGTTTTATATTTTATATATTTACATATTAAATTGTCACTTACATTTTAGATGCAATATTGACAGTTTTTGTTCTGTTTCAGCAGCGAAAATAGTTCCAAAACAAAGAACCGTAGCACATCTCACAGGAGCACGTAACCGTGTTTTCATTACTGAATGATTCAGCGTTTTGAACAAATTGGTTGAGCCAAAGATTCAATGACTCATTCATAAACCGCTGTCCCATTCATGAATGAATCAGTCGTTTGAACGAATCGTTTGAATGAATGACTCAATGACTCGCTCATTAAGACGGTCCATTGCCGCTACTGGAGGTTTTGGTTCATGTTTAAAAGTATTATTCTTTCCAACATTCCTTAATTGTATGTTCAAATATATTTAAAACAACCTCATAACATTATTTAATACAGTTGCAATTTTTAGCCCTACTTAGGGTAACAGCCCTATAGTGTCTTATTATTCCAATTGAATTAATTGATAAAATTTAGGAATTTAAAATGAACCATGAGGCATAATATTTAATAAGATAAGTTCTTTTTATATTAAATTTTTGTGTAAAGTGCCTTGAGAAGCTGCTTTAAAGGGGTGGTATAATGCCCTTTTCACAAGATGTAAAATAAGTCTCTGATGTCCCCAGAGTGTGTGTGTGTGTGTGAAGTTTTAGCTCAAAATACCCCACAGATATTTTTATATAGCATGTTAAAATTGTCAAAGTTGAGGGTGAGCAAAAACACACTGTTTTTGTGTGTGTCCCTTTAAATGCAAATGAGCTGCTGCTCCCGGCACAGGGGGCGGAGCTTCAACAGCTTGCACTCACACACACACGCACTGAAAATTTCAAAAACTTTTAGCCTTTTATGTTCAAACCGGAGTCAGACAATGATGGAGAGACTCGAGAAGTGACAACATGTAGAAGCAACAGGACATTTCTGAATTGTTAGTTGATGAATTTATGAAGCTGATGTGTAGTTATCTTCTAGTCAGTGATTAGCATATTCTGTCATGATAATCTATCGTGTTCAGGGGGCGGGGTTTATGTAAATTCTAGGGTTTGTGATGTCACTAACCCGTGAGGAATGTGGTGTAGTCTCTACCAGCCGTTTGTTGTAGTCCTTAAACTATTTCTTTAAAAGCAAATATCTCCCTTTGCTCTGAACTTTGAGCGTCGTAACTTTGCAGATGTTGTTTGTGCTCAAACAGCAACATTACACACTAACTAAAGTTAGAAAAGTCAAATCATAATCAACCACCCCTTTAAAGGCGCTATAAGAAATAGTGTATTATTATTGCAGGTGTGTTTGCTCATGTGTCTCAGGTGTGTATGCTCTCGTGTCTCAGGTGTGTATGCTCTTCTGTCGCAGGTGTGTATGCTGCCGCACTCGCTGCTGGCGGAGGTGGTGAGCTACACGCTGTGGCTGCTCGAGTGCTCCCACGCCTCCGGCTGCTGCCACGCCACCATGTTCTTCTCCATCTGCTTCTCCTTCAGGGCCGTGCTCGACCTCTTCGACAAGCAGGACGGCCTGCGCCGGCTCGTCAACCTGGTGAGCTCTTCTTACGCCGTAGGGATCAATCAATCAAACTCTCAACCAATCAAATGAGCATGTGGGCGGAGTCTCATCTAGCGCACTACACTCGCAACAATCAATCAGAAGTCACGGCCAATTAGAAGAGTGTGTGGGTGGAGTCTTTCTGCAGGCGCACTGCACTCAACCAAATCAATAAAAAATCCCAGCCAATTAGAAGAGCTTGTGGGCGGAGTCTCTGCTCAAGCGCACTGCACTCGCAACCAAATGGATAAGCACATAATCAAATTCATAAATGTTACACCATTTTAACGTGATTAAGTGACTGAAACAAGCATATCCACTCTCAGTACAGCTATAAATGATATTCAAACTATCACTAAATTCTTTTAACATTAAATAAAGCACATAATTAGTACCTGAGATTATCATTGTCATACTTTAGTATGTTGTAGAAACCATTTCTAATGTACAATCTGCGAGGCTCATCGTGCTCGTCGACTGATTTGGGCAAAAACTCTGATTAACATGGAAATTATGCCTTTTATTACGCATCATGGCGTCGCGTCTGTTTTCTCATGAGAGCGAAAACTGTATGACTTTTTTTTTTTTTCTTGGAACAGAAACAAAAACTGAGATATTTTTCAAAATATATATATTTTTATCCATACAATGGAAGTCTATGGGCTTTAATGTAATTTGATTTGCAATATTCTTCAAAATATCTTCTGAATATCTTAGAGTTGTAGTTTTTGGGTGGGGTGTCCCTTTAAAGAGAAGCGGGTGTGGTCAGAGAGAAGCGGGTGTGGTCAGAGAAGTGGGTGTGGTCAGAGAGGAGCGGGTGTGGTCAGAGAGGAGCGGGTGTGGTCAGAGAGAAGCGGGTGTGGTCAGAAGCGGGTGTGGTCAGAAGCGGGTGTGGTCAGAGAGAAGCGGGTGTGGTCAGAGAGAAGCGGGTGTGGTCAGAGAGAAGCGGGTGTGGTCAGAGAGAAGCGGGTGTGGTCAGAGAGAAGTGGGTGTGGTCAGAGAGAAGCGGGTGTGGTCAGAGAAAAGCGGGTGTGGTCAGAGAGGAAGGAGGCCTGTGTGCAGATTGAGGCCTGGTGGCCTTTGATGATAATGATATTAGGAGAGCAGAGTCCTTTGCTAATAAGTTGATATTTCTACTACAACATAAACATGCCCTGCTGAAAACAACAAGCCAGTCTGTTTGCTGGTCTGAGCTGGCCATCAAGCTGCTATACTGGTCAGGCTAGTCTAGTTTGATGGTTTTAGAAGGGTTTTGTCAGCTGACCTGGGAAACTAGTTTCTTTTTCTCACAATTGCATGTTTACATCTCACAATTCTGACTTTATAACAAGCGATTGAGAGATATAAAGTCAGATTTGCAAGATATAAACATTTGAGAATTTGACTTTATATCTTGCAAGTCTGACTTTATCACACGCAATTGCGACTTTATATCTTGCAATTCTGAGAAATAAAGTCAGATTTACGAGATGTAAACTTGCAATTGTGAGATAAAAATTCACAATTATCTTTTAAAAATGTTTTATTCTGTGGCGGAAACAGTCTTCCACACCCTCATGCCATTCAAACCCTGTTTTAATATTATTTAAACTTTCATCAGACAATGAAATTGGTTTTTCATTTATAAAACGTACCTTATTCAGACTTATATGAACTTCAGTTTGTGGCACAGTAAAGGCCCAAGGGTTTACAGCCGAAGTGTATTATACTGGTATAATAAGCGGTATCAGTTTGCTCCTCTTACAGTGTTAGCCTGTGCTGTGTGTTGCAGATCAGCACGCTGGAGATCCTGAACCCGGAGGACCAGGGCGCGCTGTTGAGCGACGACGAGATCTTCTCCAGCCGGCAGACGGCGAAGCACACCTGCATGGCCCTGCGCAGGTACTTCGAGGCGCACCTGAGCATTAAAGTGGAGCAGGTCAAGCAGTCCCTGCAGAGGACCGAGGGCGGAGCGCTCATACACCCGCAGCCGTACTACAAGGTACGTCTGTTCAACACAGCAGCGCTGACGGACGGGTCATCACACTGCCATGTGACTTCAGTGATGTCACTGTCCTGCTGCGTCTGTGCTAGATTTGAAACCTTGAGCTCTGGTGGACTGTTTTGAAATGTACATAACTGGTCAAACGCTAATGATTTTTTGAAAGAGTCTCTTCTGCTCACCAAGGTATTTTTAAACAGCGGTTTTCTATGTGAATATACAGGTATATAGTAAACTAATTTATTCCTGTGATCAAAGACAAATTAGAAAAATCAGCTTTGATCACAGGAATTAATTGCACTTTACCAGAGAATGTCTAATAAGGGGAGATGTTCCACTCTCAGTACACTTCCGGCTTCTGAACTGGTTGCAGTTCCACATGAGGGCGCTCACAGGACGAGTGCAGAATGAATGGAGGTCTATGGCGCTATACCTATAGATATCATATAATAAAGGCTAGATGTCTCGTCCTCGCTGCTGGCCAATGGAGGTCGACGTCCACACACGGCGGCCATCTTACCACAGGGTGCTCGCTCACTCGTAACATGGTGCATGTACTTTTAAATAACCATAACTTGCTCAATTTTCAACCGATTTTCAAACGGTTTGGTTTGTTATAAACGTCAGATGTAGTTATGACACTGCATACATATGAATAATTATAACAATGGACTTCCATATGAAATAATTATAGCCACGTTAATAACGTTTATAAGAAACCAAACCGTTTGTAAATCTGTCAAGATTTCAGCGAGATAAGAGGATGTGTGTGCGTGCTGATCACTTACCTTAAAGCTGCCGTCGGCAACATTTTTTTTATCAAATTCAGTGAAATTGACACTATAATCCGACAGAACAACATAAATAACGTGCTTTTAGAAAAAAAACCTGAGCTTCTAACTCCACCTGTAGCGTGTTATTTGTTTTGCAAAAATCCACCGCTCCCGTCTCATCGGGTCCAATCAGCGCAGGGGGGTGTGAGATCTGACTGTCAATCACAGGTCGTGCACACGCCACAGATCCCCTCTCCCTCGCACAGACGCGCACGTAACAATATCACATGCACACGACACGCCTGAAGATTGTACGAAGCGTGATGGCGGAGAGAAAATCTACTAACAAGCTTCCAATTCCTCGGTTATTGCTATCTATGGATAGATTAGCCAGGGCAGCCTACCTCCGAGTCCATGGTGTTGATCGATGATGAAGAGACGGACGCGTTCACAGAAAATCAGGTACACGCACTGACGATGGGCGGGTGCTCGTTGGTAGTGGGGGAGGGGCATGAGAGTTGTAAACATTCAAAATTTTGGCTAAGTCCACTCAATCTGCCAGACTTGCCGACTGCAGCTTTAATTCACAGCTTCCCTGTGGTGAGATGGCCGCCGGTGATGCCGGAAGTGACTCCGCCGTAAGACATCTAGCCTTTATTATATGATCTCTATGGCTATACTCCTCAAAATCCACTGGGTATAGCCATATAGCCATCCACTGGAAACACACAACACACAACACAGCTGACACAGGGAAACACACAACACAGCTGACACAGGGAAACACACAACACAGCTGACACAGGTAAACACACACCACAGCTGACACAGGGAAACACACAACACACACCACAGCTGACACAGGGAAACACACAACACACACCAAAGCTGACACAGGGAAACACACAACACACACCAAAGCTGACACAGGTAAACACACAACACACACCACAGCTGACACAGGGAAACACACAACACACACCACAGCTGACACAGGGAAACACACAACACACACCAAAGCTGACACAGGTAAACACACACCACAGCTGACACAGGGAAACACACAACACAGCTGACACAGGGAAACACACAACACAGCTGACTCAGGGAAACACACAACACAGCTGACACAGGTAAACACACACCACAGCTGACACAGGGAAACACACAACACAGCTGACACAGGGAAACACACAACACAGCTGACTCAGGGAAACACAAAACACAGCTGACACAGGGAAACACACAACACAGCTGACTCAGGGAAACACAAAACAAAGCTGACTCAGGGAAACACAAAACACAGCTGACACAGGGAAACACACAACACAGCTGACTCAGGGAAACACACAACACAGCTGACACAGGTAAACACACACCACAGCTGACACAGGGAAACACACAACACAGCTGACACAGGGAAACACACAACACAGCTGACACAGGGAAACACACAACACAGCTGACACAGGGAAACACACAACACAGCTGACTCAGGGAAACACAAAACACAGCTGACTCAGGGAAACACACAACACAGCTGACACAGGGAAACACACAACACAGCTGACTCAGGGAAACACACACCACACACCAAAGCTGACACAGGTAAACACACACCACACACCAAAGCTGACACAGGGAAACACACAACACACACCAAAGCTGACACAGGTAAACACACACCACAGCTGACACAGGGAAACACACAACACAGCTGACACAGGGAAACACACAACACAGCTGACACAGGGAAACACACAACACAGCTGACTCAGGGAAACACAAAACACAGCTGACTCAGGGAAACACACAACACAGCTGACACAGGGAAACACACAACACAGCTGACTCAGGGAAACACACACCACACACCAAAGCTGACACAGGTAAACACACACCACACACCAAAGCTGACACAGGGAAACACACAACACACACCAAAGCTGACACAGGTAAACACACACCACAGCTGACACAGGGAAACACACAACACACAACACAGCTGACACAGGGAAACACACAACACAGCTGACTCAGGGAAACACACAACACAGCTGACACAGGGAAACACACAACACAGCTGACTCAGGGAAACACACAACACAGCTGACACAGGTAAACACACACCACAGCTGACTCAGGGAAACACACACCACAGCTGACTCAGGGAAACACACAACACAGCTGACTCAGGGAAACACACAACACAGCTGACTCAGGGAAACACACAACACAGCTGACACAGGTAAACACACACCACAGCTGACACAGGGAAACACACAACACAGCTGACTCAGGGAAACACACAACACAGCTGACTCAGGGAAACACACAACACAGCTGACACAGGGAAACACACAACACAGCTGACTCAGGGAAACACAAAACAAAGCTGACTCAGGGAAACACAAAACAAAGCTGACACAGGGAAACACACAACACAGCTGACTCTGGGAAACACACAACACAGCTGACTCTGGGAAACACACAACACAGCTGACTCAGG